>PVIU01002843.1:0-71976 GCA_004026605.1 Ondatra zibethicus
GCGCAGCCAGCTCCGTGCACTCAATTTGATGGCTTTATTTCTTTATCCTCTGTGCAGTTTGTGATTTGCTGCCTGAGCCACAGCTTGTGTGTATCAGGTACAGGAACAGCCTGTCTAGCTGGGCTGAAAGGAACAGATGTTCTCTTGTTTAAGGCCAAATGAGAGGCCTCTTGAAGCTATGCAGTTTAGATGCAATTACCCCATTCCTAAGGCAATTTGCTCCTTAATCTAATATTCACCAGGGCCACTCTGACCTGTTTCTGGGCAGGAACAGGAAGCTCACGCAGGTACATGGACTCATCAGGGTGTTTGCTATTCTGCTGCTCTCCTCCGCTACAGAGGAGACACGTATGCTCTTGAAAATGGCTGGAAAGTTTTGTGGCGACTGCAAGAATTGCACAATTCAAAGAAGCATATGAGCGGCGCTAACACCTTCAGTGAGGAAACAGTTAGGAGGCTCAGGATGACATGCCAATTTTCTACAGAGCGAGGCTCGCGCGCAGATCAGATTGTCCTATTTCAAGGGGGACAGCATCCGTACAGTGTCAGGGCTGAATCAGGATGGAGGCTTCTGCTGGGGACCTGGACTATGTTCATCGTGGAAAGGACTGATTTTAAAAAGCATGCAGCAAATATTTACAAAGAAAAAAAATCAACATTTATCTCATGAGGCATTAAGTACTAGGGAAGCTGAATCTTGATATCTTAAAAGGCAATTCTCATTAAAGAAATATAATGACAATATTAACACGAACTGTGGGACCATTCAACTACCAATTTATTATTTTCGCCTCATGCAGCAGTAGTGAGAGATTTTTCAGCCATATCAAGAATTTGAATCCTGGATGTTTATACTTTGTGAGAAAATTGTGTATCAACCTGCCTTATAACACTTGGTTATTTATTCTTATGATTTGTAAATACTGGTCAGAAAGGAAGCTCTAAGGGACAAAAGTCAGGTGACATTTTAAATACCTTAGGGATGTAACTATATCATTATTCACGGAGAGGCACACATATCTGGATGGAAGGTTTTTGTGTACATGTGTGTTTGTGAGCATGTGGCTGGTGTATGCTCATGTGTACACACGTGAGTGAAGACCAGAGGAAAACCAAATAACATGTGCACACATGTGTGTGAAGACCAGAGGACAACTAAAAAACATGTACATACATGTTTACACATGTGCGTAAAGACCAAACAACCAAAGAGTCATCGGCTTTTTACTGAGACCGGGTCTCTTACTGGCCCCCAATCTACAAACAAATTACTCTGTCTAGTCAGCAAGTCCAGGATCCTCCTGCCTCCACCTCTCCACTGCTTGGATTACTAATGTATATCACACCCAGCTTTTTAGAATATGGGTTCCAGGGATGGAACTCAGGTCCTCATGCCTGGGAGACAAGGCTTTAAACTGGTTGAGCAATCTCCCCAGCCCTGAAATGGAACTCTTAATCAAAGGAGGGACAAAAAACAAAACAAAACAAATAAAAAAAAACATGATTAAAATTGCTGCTAACTATGTCCTGGCAGAAATTAATATATAAAAGGTCTTTGAATGCACAGGAACATATCTCACCTCTTTGTCAAGCATAAAAGCCTACCCTGTTGCTTCTGTTCCTATAGTATTTCTTTGAATAATTACTCTTAAGACTACTCCTTCTTGAGGTTACAAACAGCAGTGAACTCAGGAGCCCTGTCAGCTGAAAGCTCTCTGGGAGTCCTGTGGAGGTGTGAGTTTGATTGCTTTTGACTAGAGACTGCTTTCACCACCATCTGCAGAGAACTGGAGATGTGGAAAGTTAACAGAGGTCAAGTAAGCCCTGTCTGCAGCAAATGCAGATGACATCCTCCCTGGGCAGGGCCAATAAATCCTGTTATCACCAAATAAAAACCTCTAAAAGTTCCATTTTTATTTGAACTGGCAGAGACATCTGACACATTTCCTCTTTGCAGAAATGGTAAGACGTGCTCCATTTCTATGTCAGTCACGATTCTGTCCACTTGAAATCACATCTTAGCAGAACAGCTTGTGGCAATAGGGACCCAACAAGGGACAGGAGTGAAGACAGCATCCGGGTCCTCCTATCGGAACAGTCTCTAACTGCCACAGACCATCCTTCTGTTTTGTGCACACAACCCTTCATCACTACACCCCAGATCTCCAGAGCAAGGAACTTTCTTAAGCTAAACTAGTCACAGCACTTCAGGGTCCCTCATCACGCTCTTCCGCATCCGTAAAGCTTGATGTTTCTGTCACCCATGTCTTCTTCTGGATTGCACGCTCCCCTTCCTACTTTCCCTCCTCTTCTACTTCATAAATTCTTTACTCTCATAGGTACCATCCTTTGTTTTTTCCCTACTAGAGGAACACGTTCATATCAGCCAGGTTTCTTAATACTGCGACAAAATATCTGGCCCAAACAAATGAGAGGACAAGGGACACAGTCCTGATGCGTGACCTCAGCGGTTCAGTTCATGTTGCTTGGCCCCATAGACTTGGGCAGAATATCACGGCAGCAGAAGTATGTGGTAGAGAAGGTTCTTCACACAGTGGCAGCCAGGAAGCTGTGAGGTGGGATCCAGGAAGGAGTCAGGGCAAGACAAAGCCCACAAGGACATTCTCCAATGACCTACTTCCTCTAGCCAAGTCCCACCTCCTAGGATTTCCAGATTCTGCCAGAACCTTGTCACTAGGTGGGGACCAGGTGTTCAACATGTAGCCTTTAGGAGGACAGTCCGTATCGCAGCTGGGTCAGTGTGCTCCAGCCTCTGCATTCCTGGGTCTCCCTCAGAGTCCTGCCTCAGCACCTTGAACACACTCAAGGCTGAAGCAGTTACGTATAAACTCATGGCTTAACTCATGCATGGAGACATGCCAATCACATCTCATACTTCGGAAAGGTACTCTGAATGCCCGTGGGCAGTACAAGTTAGATCTCCCCATGGCTCCTCAAAACCACCAAGTCCCAAACCCCTGTTCTCCCTACACCCTGGCATTGGCTCCATTTATGACATCTGTCTTCTACCTTCTTCCCTACCTGGAAGTTGATCAGTCTTTCAGGTCTACATCACCTGTGTGTTCATGGCTGCTTCTTCCATACTGACAACAGTATCAGCCATCCTTAGGAACAACATTCACACTAACTAATAACGCATACAGCAATATCAGCCATATTTAGGAACAGCATCTATACTAATTAATAACATATATAGCAATAATGGTACTTCCACACTTTCAGGTCTTAAGAGACCCTAGGGGTAAGATTTAGGGCAAGAAATAAAAGATCTTTAAGAAGGAAGTGAAGGAAAGTAATCTCAAAAGTATTATACTTTGCTTTTTTTTAATTTATGATTGCTCATTCTCTGGGCGGTAAATGCTTCTGTGAATTACATTAAGAAGGTGTATCTGCAGAGCCATCGGGAAGGCTTTGTGTGATAGATGTCCTAGCTAGTTTTGTTGTCACCTTGATACAAGTTAGAGCAATTTTGAGAAGAGTGATCCTCAGACTAAGAAAATGCTCCCACCATCGGCCGATGGGCATGCCTGTAGCGCATTTTCTTGATTAATGGTTGATGTGGGAGGGCACAGCTCATTGTGGATGGTCCTGGGGTGCACAAGTAGGATGACCAAGCCGTGGGAACCAAGCCAGCAAGAAGTGATCCCCTGTGGCTTTGACTTCAGTTCCTACCCCAGGTTCCTGCCGTGAGCCCTTGCCCAGACTTCCTTCCCCGATGACTCGTGATATGCTAAGTGCAAGATGAACTAATCCTTTCCCCCTCAAGTTGCTTTTGGTCATGGTATTGTATCCTAGAGAGAGAAACCCTAACTAAACAATGTGAGAATGATCAAGGCACACCCACTTCACAGTGCTCTCTGTGTGGAAGCCCATGAATCACTGCTAGTATGCATTTTATACAATTTCCCTGGCCACTAACATTGGACGCCAACAGTGTATGACAAAGGGCAGAGGCATTTTGTTTTAATATTAATTTCATGAGCTTTATTGCTAACCTGATAAATATCTGGGAATTGTGGCAGGCTATTTTCCCTGTGAAGATTTCAGAGTAACACGTAAGAAACATTAGTGACAGCCGTGGCTTCCTCAGAGGTGTTACCGTGTTCCAGGAGAGGGCCCCACACCACTCTACATGCAGGCAGCTCTGAGTGAACTCCAGGATGTTTGCAAAAGCACATTAAATTGGGAGGGAAAAGCACTGAGGAGTGGAGCCAGGGGAGAGCTGGAGGGAAGCAAATGAAGGTAAACTTGTCCAAAGCATATTACATGTTATGTACATGTATAAAATTCTCAAACTAATATGTTTATAAAAGCACAGCCTACTATTTTATTTACTTATAAATTCTGAAATTTCTTAAGGTATTTTACCATCTTGGAATTCCCTAGGCTGAAGCAGCAGCAGCCATTAATAAGGGAAGGGAAGCATCCCTGTTGTTGGATTCTATTGTGAGCAAGGCAGGGGACACATTCTAGCCAAGGTACTCTGCTAGGGAGGTTGGGAAGAGACTCAGAATGCTCAGAATTATGTCCAGAGTCTTGCATAGAAGGATAAAGTTTTGACCATTTGGTGACCGAAACCCTCAACCCGGATTTCTCCACAAATAGGTCACCAGTGCTTGCCTCCACTTCCTATCCAAAACCGATGTCTAGCATTGTAGCCTTATACAATACCAGCCGCTCTGCTAACTTTTATACAGAGACATAAATCTGTTTAGAAAAAGCTACTGTATATAATCTGAATAATCAGAGCAGTACAGTTCATAAAAGTTACCTTAATGCAAATGTTCAAACGTAAGCTCCAATGTAGAGAGGACTTCTGGAAGATTTGGTTACACAGTCCAGGACCAATGAACAGGTAACATGTCCACTCAACAGGAATCAGACATCACAGGTTAGCAGCCATTAAGATTAACCTCTGTACTAAGTAGCATCTCACTGTTGGCACCAAGTACTGCACAATAAGCAACTTGAGTAAATGAGGGCTTCTTTTGTTTCAGGGTTCAGAGGTGTGCTATCCATCATGGTGGGAAAGTATGACATCAGAGCCTACAGTGACAGGTCACACTGCATCCACAGACAGGAGTGAGAGTGAAGAATGATGGTACTTACCTGCCTTTCTCTTTCTCCTACTTTGTTTAGTCTAGAACCCTAGCCCACAGGAGGAGCTATGTTCAGAGTGTCCACACTCAGCTCTGGAAATGCCCTCATAGATACTACCAAAAGGTGTGTCTCCTGGATTACATCAAACCCAGCCAAGCTCAGTCTCTATGCCCACACGACATACAACTGAAGAGCAAAGGCCAGGCAGTGTCCCTCAGGACAGTGGACACCAGTCCCTGAACCCAGTCATCGACAGACAGAAAGCAAGGAAGTCCGGCCCTAGTGCTGCCCTGCTTGCATCATGGGAGAGTTTCCAGCCTTTCCTATGGAGAGGGGAAGCCAATTGGATCCTCAGTCTCTCCAACGTAGAGAGATGGACATGGACGATGAGAATGTCCAAGAAGAGAGAGATCCCAGAGTGTCACCTCATGTCCTGAGCAGACACCAATCAACAAAGGCATCTAAATGAGCTTCCCTGGTCCCAGGAAGGATTAGAGAAATAGCCGCCAAGACAGGGAGGACAATGCTGCTCTCATCAACCAGGAACCACAATTCCAGCGTTGCCTAAGTCCTGAGAAGAGCAGTCACTGGTTCTGAATGAGAACAATGAAAGAATACACCCTCCCTGACAGCTTCTCTGACTCTGTGTGACAACGCCAGTGACAGCCCGAGAACCCACAGGCTCACACAACGATGCCAGTGACGGCCCGAGCACCCACAGGCTCCTGTGACAACGCCAGTGACGGCCCGAGCACCCACAGGCTCACACAACAATGCCAGTGATGGCCCGAGAACCCACAGGCTCACACAACGATGCCAGTGACGGCCCGAGCACCCACAGGCTCACACAACGACGCCAGTGACGGCCCGAGCACCCACAGGCTCACACAACGATGCCAGTGACGGCCCGAGCACCCACAGGCTCACACAACGATGCCAGTGACGGCCCGAGCACCCACAGGCTCCCGTGACAACGCCAGTGACGGCCCGAGCACCCACAGGCTCATGTTTGAAAATTTGTTCCACCTGCTGCTGCTATTTCGTAAGCACCGTGACCTTTAAGGGGTTGGGACCCAACTGAAGGAAGTAGGTTCTAGGCGCCATGTCTGAGGGCTTGGGGCCTTCCACACCCCAAAGTCTTCGCTTCCTGTTCCAGTAAGAAGTGAGGAGGTGAGGCTCCCAGCAGCATGCTAGCCTTGCTGGGGGACTGCTGCCTTTGTTCCCCATCATGCTGGATGGCGGTGTCCCTGTAACCACGAGCCAAAACAAATCCTTCCTGCCTTCAGCTGCTTCTTGTCAGGTACTAGTCACAATGACTAGAAAAGTTAACTAACAGGAAGTTAAAGAGCAAAGCTCCAGAGGACAACCTGTTTAATTGTATACTTCCTTGACTAAACTATACAAGACCTGGAGAGATAGGAGAACAGAATCAACCTCCCCCCAAAAAAGTTCTTAACATCTGAAAGCCTGTTCCAAATGCACATCCCTGAAGAGAAAACCAAACCAAACCAAAACATTTAAACCTCTAAGAAAATTATCCACTAATATTGGCCCAGAACTGATGCAGATATGGAAATTCCTAAGTTAGGAGACACTGCATGGAACAGAAACCACAATAAAAACACGAAGAATTAATAAGAGGTCTGTCTTGAGCGTATTGAAATGAAAACTCTGAAACTGGAAGCAGGAAAGAAAACCATACATTTCTTTAGTTCAGAAATGGTTAGTCTCCTTGAAGATTGTGATGGACACTAGGGAAAGAAGAAACCCAAAGTAAGCAAGAAGAAGATAGTGAGGACTCCAGGGGCTCAAGGAGTGGAGCCCGTGATGTCATACATGCACTGGAGCCTTTAACGAGAGTGTGGAGGAGAGGAAAGGGAAAAAAAAGTATTGATAAGATTGCTTTGAATTTGTGAAGACCCCAAACATCAAAGATCTGAAAAAGCAAACATGTGGGACCCAGGGAGAACCCCACTCAAAGGCATCACAAGCAAGTTGCTCAAACAAATAGAGAAAACATCTTCAAAGCGCCCAGAACTGAAAGGCACATTGTGCACAGAAGAGCACAGTCCCTTTTCTTCTTGGGAAAAGGCAAGGGTGAACATGAACACCTTAAAAATACGAGAAGAAAAATGTCAACCTTCGGTGGCTAATTTTGTAAAACTATGTATTGAAACTGAAGAGGAGGCTGGACGATTAGCGCCAGCTGTGCCCCCAGGGTGCTGCGTCCATGAAGGGTCACCTACCACCACAAACCCACTAAGCTCCTGGAGGAGAATGTAAGCAGAGGGGCCATAAGGCTCTGGCAGAGCTCTGGAAATCTGGCTTGGCTTTGCTGTGGCATGACTGCTCTAAGAAACACTCATACAAATAAGTAAATAAATGAAGTGTAAGCAACACGATACAGGATTCAAACACTTGCAGCAACCCATGAGTTCACTAGGAAAGAAAACCACTGAGTGCCTGTCTACCCTCCTCTCTCACCCCGTCTCACCAGGGACTTCCTGTCTCCAGGTCGGCCTGTCTTGTCCTCCAGCCTGCAGGCTGGGGTTTCCTGCTCCTTTCCTAGCCTGCATCTGTGTGTTGCAGGTTGATGGGAAAAGAAAACATCCATGTTCCTGGCCCCAGCCTGTGGGACCACTGCTTCTGTGGGAGGGAAGGTTCCACTCTAAAACAGGCCTCAACATCTATAGGCCCTTACTACAGGACTTTCTGAGGGATGTGTGACAGTTCCACACTAGGACACAGCAATTTTGGGTCCTGATCCTTGAGCCTGAAGCAGAGACTCCTGGGAGCATTTACATTAGTGTCTACACCTGGGCCATTGCTGCTCAGATTGTTGGACCCTCAACTCTGTGCTATTTAACCAAACAGGAAGAAATCTGCCTTGGATACTTAGGTTGAAACAGAAGAAAGGATCAACACTGCTAGCCAGACACCCACCTCATGATGGAAGACACAGAGCTAAAGAAACCCACAGGAAGCAGGAAAGAGATATTAAAGTCTGAGAGGTTAATGACATGGCTTTGAACAGTTATTTGACAGGAAACAATAGAGATAATATCAAGGTCTGTTTCTTGGAATAAATGCACACACTGATGGAACTCTAGCTAGATGGCAAGGAAGTAAAACAGACCACACTGACGCAGGTATTTAGAAGCTGCCTGGCTGACGCATTATGACTTTTCCCTTAGGCTCACAGGGACCCAAAGGCAGAGCGAGGGCCTGGCAACTCTGTCTTCACTGTGTGTCTATCCCCTCTCCTTTGGGTCCCATTCCTTCCTCCTGAATGTAGGCATGAAGCACCCAGGGAAACCTAGCTCATCTGTCTTCAATGCTGAAGATGCATAGATAGCTCATTCCCTAGCCTTGACATTATTTTAGATTCTAGGAAGAGCCAAACCTCCCTGGACAGAATAAACCCACCCAGCAACTTCACAAGAGGGGGAGGTTGTGTGGTAAAACTGCTGGAGTAATTGTCTCTTGAGAACCAGCTTGTCCCCTCGACCAATAGGGACGTCCTCAGAACACTGTACAGGGCTGGAGCTGAGACCGTGATCAGCCACACCATGCCTTGACAAAAATGGTTTCACAATGCTTGTGCATCAGCCCTTTGCGCAGTTCCTCTTCTGTTTTCAACTAAACTTCATGTCAGTCACCAGAAAAGTAACTCAAGGTCACTAGGTTGCTTCAATTTGATCCTCTTTCCAATGTCCTCTGTGTGTCGGGGTGCCGGCCAACCCAGTTTATTGGGGTTTCTTCCCTAAGTGGCTCAATCCCCACATCAGACATAAAATACAGGGTATCACCACACACTCTACAGACAGGAAAAGGATGGTAAGGGAAGATTCTGGGTAAAAAGTACACATGACAACACGGTTAAGCGACAGTTCCTCAGAAATCACAAACCCAGGCATGGTGGTCTATTCCTGCAATCCTGGCATTGGGAACTACAGGCAGGAGGATCGTCACATGACCTACCCTAAGCCAAGAAGCTGCAACTGATAGTGGCTGATAGAGACACAGTCAAGGTTTTCTTCAGCTGCATATCAGCTGCAGGGCAAAACCCATGGCCAGAAGTAATCGGCCAACACAAATCAGACACCCATTTTTTTTTGGTGTGTGTATGTGTGTAATTTTCTTTTGTATTTTTTTTTAAAGATGGAGAGAATAAAACACGAAGAGGTTGGGTAAGTAGGGAGGTGGGGGAAGATGTGGGATGTATTGGGGAAGGATAAAGAATATGATAAAAATATAAAAACATATGAACTTCTCAAAAGACAAGTAGAAACACACACACACACACACACACACACACACACACACACACACACACACACAGATATATGAAATTCCCCCACAGATTTGTCTACAGGCAATCTGATGGAGGCCATTTCTCAACTGAAGTTGAGAAACAAAACCTTTTCTCAGTTTTTTTTTTTTGTGTGTGTGTGTCAAGTTGACAAAACCCAGATAGCACAAAAACTACAAACAACCAAAATAACCATGAAGAAACAGCTTGAAATACGAGAATAAACTGAATCCATACTGAATGACCTTCCAGATAAATCTGCAGGTCTGAACAACTTCAGTAGCAAATTCTACCAAACATTTAAGAAGAATTAGCACACAGTACTTTCTCAAACACTTAAACAGCACACAGTGTTTTCTTTAACCCTGAAGATAGGACACTTTGCTGGAGGAACTATTTGACAAAGAAATAACCAAAGCAAACAGACCATCAGAAAACTCAGAACTTTACTGGTTAACGAACCCAAAACAATATTAGGCAAGATGTTGGAACAAAAAGTTCAGCAAAAACACGTGGATGGTGATTGAGCTCATGACAGATGTGAAATGGCCTTAGAAATTAGTGAAATACAAAGTAAGTCACAAGACAATAGTGTGTCCCTTAGTATATCAAGATGAAGACAAACTCATCTTTATGGCTGCGAGAAGCTACCCATAAAGTTGGAAGAGCAAAATTCTTTGTCTTTTGTCTCCTAATAAGAACGAGTTGGAATGGGAAAAGACTCTCACATCCCTTTCCTGAGTTAGCGATCTAACGTGGGCTGTACAAGTTAACCATGCCCAGCGAGCAGGCACCAGATACCTGGAGAGCATAGAGGAGACCTACTTCAGTGGGGTGACAGTATCCTAAGGGCTGAGTGAAAAGAGGAGGAGAGCCGAGTGTCAGTATTCACCTCTCTGCCTCCTGACTCCAGACACAAGGTGACCAGCTGCCTCCATGCCCGCTTCCACGCCTTCCCTGTGAGACTATGGACTACAGCCCCAGACAGCCAAATACACCCTTGCTCCTTTAAGCTGTCTGTGTTAGATATTTGGTCACAGCAATGAGAAAAATAATTCACACATTTGGGATGTTATCATAGAATGTTTCTTCATGGTAACCATACCCAAAGCATGATCAAAGATTAGAAGTGAACATGCAGCTGTGTGTTGCTATGCTCTGAGATGTGTAATTTAAGGGTGGGAACACACTTACTGTAAGGATGTTGCTTTTGACAGTGGAGTATGTTTGGTTTAGAAAAGGATTATTCTAGATGTGTGCCTGCCCCAAACACAACTCAATGGATTTATTTTTTTCTATGTGATTTTAAAAAGATTCTTCTTGGTAATTTAATAAATGTTAGACTTGAAATGAAATGCAGGCTATCATTAATGAAAACAACTCAGCAATTTTGTCTTCCTGTATTGTTAGATCACGACTTTACCTCTGAGGAATCAATGACATATTCTCTTTTCTCGTCTTGAGATGGCCTCGTAGAAGTTCCTTCAAAACAAAGCAGATGACTTTCATCCATGCTTCCTCTGATGGGTGATGCTTGTGAATGGAACTTAAATATCGAGTGTCATGAGTGTCACAAGAGTGAAAAGGTCACTCTGGTCCTCTCTGCATCTGCTTGCTGTGTGTCACCGTCACCATTTCCTACTGATTCCTCTCTCACTCTACACTGTCTTCATTTCCAGGGCTCTCTTAATAACGTGCATCTTCCTATAAATGCCATTGTTTTGAGTATATTAAAAGTTCCTTCAGTTATTAAATGTTTGATTGTTGTGGATTCAAGTTCTACATAGGTCTAAATAATTTAGTCATAAACGGGAGATCTTTGAAAAAAGAGAAAAGTTTACAAATTTAATAATTTTATCATGGAACAATATGTTTGTGTAAGACTGTGGATTTCTTGACAAGAACACAAATTACTTCTATTCTAAAGTTAAATACTCTTAAAAGTGGGTGGCATTCATTTCCATAATATAAATATTTACCAATTGAGCTGTCATGGATATAAGATTTTAGGCTTAAGAGGTGGGGACTCTCAGGAGAAGAGCAGAGTGTTCTGCATTTTGTGTGTTTTCTGTAAAGTGGGCCAGGTCTAGTTGCATCTTTTCTAACTTAAAAATAGTCTTTTACATAATTATGAGATCAATACAACTGTCTCTTGTGATGTGATGGTTTTATTGTTAAAAATATTCTAGCTGCACAATTAATCTCCAACTTCACAGTATTCAGAGAATGTATTTAGTTCACTAAGCATGTCAAGAACCCAGGAAACAGAATACACAACCCCCCTTTTCATATAATAAAGAAGTATGAAGTCATCCTGTTTAGTTACTATGTGACCAGAAATCAGCCTCAGAGAATGGGTTCAGGGTATTTGCTTGAAAGTGGGAATATTGCTAAATAAACTGCAGACACGATAGCCAGGAACATTCATCCAGTGAACATTATAGAGAAAGGGTTAGGACCAAAGTAAAGGCTGTAAGCTGCTCTGGCAATAATAAGTATGTCACCATTAGGACCTTTGCCATGCGGTATCAGTAAATATTGAGTTTCAAACACATTTACAGAGCTCAACAAGGAAACGGTGTAGAAAATTACATCAGTCTCTTAAGTGTAGTCCATGCCACAGGGATTTCTGTCAACTTGTCAACCATCTTGCGACTGGAATCAAGTGGCCTTTTCCTGCTGGGAATGGGAAGACTCTAGTGGAGAAATAAAATGAGACCTCAACCCTACACTAGGCCAAGATGCCTAGCCCTGCTCAGACTGAGTCAAAGACAAACAGCAAGGAGAACTCAGAGACAAGAACTCAGCCTGGCATTCACTCCAGAGGCTTCCAATACCCAGGCTTGGGATTTCAGTTCCTTTGGGACTTAGTATCTCTGCCCTTTTAAAGTGCATTAGTCTTTGAATTTTCAGTGGTCAAACATAGGGGATTTCTGGGAGACTACATTTTCTTGTCAGAACCCCTCTTTTCTCTCATTTTAACATTTGCATTTATTTGGGGTGCAGAGTCCCTAATGAATTACATCGGACATCTCTGGACAAGGCTTAGCATGAGGAATGAAATGTGTTTACAGCCTTGAGATTAATTCAGTAATGAACTGTTGACCACTCAAGGATTATAGTGCAAAATCGACACTGTTTTTCCATTTTCCCAAAAGCCCTGAATTACTCAGGATGGATGGAGGGTAACTCTAGAAGATTACTATTATTTAGAACAAAACACATGGCAATTACATTTATTTGTTTACTTTGTGAGTGCATATGTGTGCCGTGTGCATGTTGTACACATGTAAGTGTGGGTGCACTTGCCTGTGCACGCATGTGTGAAGGTCAGCGGTTGATTTTAGGCACCTTTCTCCACTGTTCCTCACCTTTTACTTTCAGATAAATTCTTTTGATGATCCAGAATTCATAGCTCCTCTAGACTGGCCTGTCAGTGAACCCCAGAGCCCCCCACATTTCCCCTCTTTCCATAGAACATGGGTTATGGATATGTGTTTCTGTACCCAGCTTTTAATGTAGGTGCTATAGATCCAAACCTGTTCTTATGCTTTTACAGAAGGCACTTCACCCATTGAACCATCTCTACAGCACAGCAAAGTATTGCCAAGGCAACTTTAAATAAATGGCTTCCTTTGATTATAATGTTTCTGGCAGTACCAGGGATTGAGCCCGGGGCCTAGGCTATGCTAGGCAACTTCTCTAATACTGAGCTTCAGCTCTGGCCTTAAGGACAATTAGTAGTTACATAATACCCATTATCTGCATATTGTCAATAATTATATACCATCAATAATGAAGGGCTCCTCCGTGGAACACAGTGACCATGACCACAAGGCTACAGCTCGTGGTGACTCTAAGTCACAATGACTTTCTAATTCAGTAAGAGTTTGGACAAGGTAAGAGTGAATGAATAAGTAATGAAGAAATGAATGATGAATGAATGAGTGAGCACTGTTGAGAGAGTAGAAGCTGGGGTCAGAGCCAGACTGTGAAAGTGAGCACTGAAGACACTCGTCATGGGCTCAGCTACAGCTCGGCAGCAGATCGTCTACAGGGCAAGCCAAGGCCTGACTCCAGCTCCGCAAAACAAGCAGCAACCATTACTGATCACCATCTATATATACTTTATAAAGGGACACACACACATACATTTTATTATATATATAATATAATATATATATTATAAAGGGACACTTTCCACAATTCTGTCTGGGAAAGAGACAAATCGATATTTGGGGTTAGCTGCTTTAGACCAAGTTCACACTTCCTGCCTGTGTCAGGGTACTAAACGCCCACTCCACTGTTTACTTCCACACAGCCTGTGCCATAGCTGAGCAGGCCACACGGCCTTTGAGTCTTCAGTGCCTACTGTTGGGGCCTCTCGAGACAAGCTCTGCAGATTGTTAGAGTGGAGTACAGAGGAGCTTCTGACCCACAATCCACTGCGCAGCAAACCAAGCTATTAATAAAGACACGCTCAATGAGACTTACGTCGAAATGACTTTCCAACTGTTATATAAGCTTCTCTCTTCGTTTATATTTCATTGAAGAAATTAAAGGTCTTCCTTATTCCTAAATTACACTAAATCTTACATAAGCACAACAGATTTGGCACAACAAATACAGTCAGATTTAGCAAAACTGCCTTGTAAGAAAATGTATCATTGGCCAATCAAAACTTTCAGAGGCTTTAATACCCTCTGACCTCATAAATCTCATTTCTATTAAAGATGTGTTGAAAGGGGCTGGCATCTTCATCCTGCCACAGGACACTTTGAGATGGTTTCAGGACAGACTGCAACCCTAGTGACTCCACACTTGATTGGCTAGCTGCCGCCCTTGACTCTGAATCCCATCAACTAATGTTTTCTCTCAGTCCTGTCCCCACACCCTATTCACCATCATGGCTCTGTTTCCTTTACGGCGTGGCCTTTCATCAGCCTGTGTGGCTTAGGCAAGCTAAATGATTCGGGCTCTTTCCAGGCGGGATTTCTCCCAGTGTCGATCTGAAAACACAGCTCAGAGTACTCCCCAAGCCAAGCATAATACAGTCATCCTGGGGCTCTTGCTGGACAAATCTTTCTGTCGTTTTCAAATACAGTTACCTTGTTAAGCATCAGCCTCTCTCTTCAGTGACAGTGTCTTCCACTCACGGCCAAACATAAACCACCCCATACAGGAGCCTGCCACCCCACCACCTGGACATATACTCCAAAAGATTCTGATCCCAGAAGAGGACAGAAACCGAGAAGAAGGAAGAGAAGAGAGGAAAGGACGTTGGGAACAGAGGAGGATCCATAAGTCTCTGGTACTATCAAGTCACAGCACACTATAAAATGATGTGGAACACAACAGCAGCAGCAGGCAGAGTATTAAATAAATCACTGAGAAAATGGCCAGGCCAGACAAGGTAAGTTCCTTAAAGACTTCTTAAAACACATACTCTCACTCTGTGTGCGTGTGTGTGTGTGTGTGTGTGTGTGTATGTGTGTGTGTGCGTGCGTATGCATGTGTGTGTGTTCTCCCATGTTCTTTTGGGTATACATGAGTATGTGAGTGTGTAGGTCAGAGGTCATCCTTGGATGTCATTCCCCAGGAAGCATTTGGGACGCTTCCCACTGAACCCCATGCTCTCTAAGTGGGCTAATTAACATTATCTGTCAAACATCAGGAATCTGCGTGTCTCTCCCTCCCCAGAGCAGGGGTTCACAGCATGGCCTACTGTTCCCAGCTCTTTTCCTTGGGTTCTGGCTTTGAACTCAGGTACTCGTGTTTGCATGGCGTGACCTTTGATAATTCCTTCCTCCTATGCTACCATTTCATAAGCACTTGGTAGTATGATGTTTTCCGACATATGTTCACTGTGTGAACATATGTCTCTGTGATTGGTTTAATAAAGAAGCTGACTGGCCAACAGCTGGACAGGATAAGGTTAGGCAGGAGAACCAGACTAAGGACACTGGGAAGAAGAAGGGCGGAGTCCGAGGAGTTCACCAGAGGACACAGGAGATACAAGATGAAAGAGGCATGACACCACGTGGAAGGATATAGATTAAGGAACATGGGTTAATTTAAGTGGCAAGAGTTAGCTAGAAATAAGCCTGAGCTATTAGCTGATCATGTATAACCATTTATAAATAATAAGTCTCTGAATGGTTATCTGGGAGACACTGAGGAACTCAGTCAACAGCAAGGCACCAGACACGTGCATGAAGTACTGGTACCAGCTTTCCTGCTATCTGGCCACATCTGTGGGGAAAAGCCACTCATCCCAGCTTGAATGAGGAAGAAGAATAAACTTTTGTTTTGTGCCACTAAATTGGGACGGACTAACAAGGCAAAGATGGCTAAGGTAGGATGCGCACACTCTCTGGCGTGTTTTATGGAGCCTCCTTGTAGGTAGGGTCTCTCCTTCCATCCTGTGGGTGAGGCTTAAGCCAAATTTGAGAGAATAACGGGCCCATCTTTTCCCTCTGGTTCACCAAAGGTGTAGTCTGAACCCAAGCTAGTCCTAAAACCTGGTTTCTGTTATGAAGCAAAACCAACTTCACAGCTGAACTGAGCCCTGTTGCTGTGGAGCCCCAGTCAACTGGGAGAGCACTTGGCTATTCTGAAGCACACGGTTTGGATCGTTGGTCTTTTGCTGGTGGTGGTGGTGGTCTACAGAATAGGATGCTGAGTGGCGACCTTTACAATAGAGCAGTGTAAGCCCCACAAACTACGGAACCAGACTGCGATAGAGAACATTCTTGAAAGGGAGACTCAGATTGGTCTCTGTTGTCGTAGGGAGGCACAGACCCAGGCCCCTCTTAGGGTACAAAGCACTGACAAGCAAACCTTCGCATAAAGACCCTGAGAGTGAAGGGGAGCACGTTAGACTACGCGGCAGACGCTATGCTCCCATCAGACTGGCCTGTAAGAAGTCTGTGGAGGCATTTTCCCAACTCATGATTGATGTGGGGAGAAGTAGTCCACTGGGGGCTGTGCCATCCCCAGGCAAGTTGTTCTGTCTGTGCTGTATAAGAAAGCAACCTTGGAAAGCCGCGAGCAGTGCCCCGCCATGGGCTCTGCTTCAGTTCTTGCCTTGAGTTCTTGCCCTGATTTTCCTTCATGGTGAACTGGAAGTTCTAAGACAAAATCAACCCTTTCCTCCTAAGGTTGCTTTTGGTGATGGAATTTGGTTGCAACGATAGAAAGGAAACTAAGATACCGTGTCTTCCATACAGCCCACCAAGAAGTCCTGTGCTTATCAATCCCCCATCATGCTGTAACCCCGAAATTTTAAACCTTATCTAGATTAGCAGTTCTTTACTTCCAAACTGCAAAACTGGACAACATTCTCCTTCCTTCCATCTGAGACTTCAGGGGTGAGCACAGCTTTAAGGCATAGTGAGTCTTTTGCTTTGAGGGGTTTTTGTTTTTTGACAGTGAGGATAAGTTGGTTGTGAGCAAAAAGAAATATTTTTATGACACCTCTAGGGAGAATACAAGAAGTTCCGCTTTGCAAGGAAATGATATAAGCTGCTATCTGGAATTTCACCAGCAAATGTTTTCTATTAAATTCTTCCTCCAGGACTTAGTTTTTATAGTGGTGTTTCCTTGCCTGGGGTCATTCCAGGGTACAGGTGAGCTTTTGAATATGCATGGAATGTTGCATCAAGGCAGCTCAGTGACAGCAGGGTTCTGGTTGCATTTTCGTCAAGTTCCACTGAGATTGGTAATCTCTCTGTAGATCAATGTTTTTGTCAAATTCAGAGAGATAGTGACACACTTCTATTGAAATAAGTTAATAATGTCATTTCTGCATAGCTACTGAAAACAAAGATGAGAAAATCACATCCCTTTCAGATAAGAAAATGTTAAAAGGAATACACAGATTAACTCATAAAGATGTTTTCCACACCCAAACACTTTATCTATTAGAAATTCAAAAGTATTGTTATTATTCTTATTATGCAGAATTTTTACTCTAAATCGAGCATCAGTTAATTACCTATGCCACGTCTTTCCTGAAGACATTTATTTATTAGTGTGTGTGCATGTGTGTGTGTGCGTGTGTGTATGTGTGTGTGTGTATTAGGAATTGAATCTGGAGCCCTAGAGATATTTATTTAGTGCCTACAAAGCTTGTCAATAAGAGACGGTCCCAGCTGAGAAGCCATTATCTTAACAGAAGTATAGACTTAAAACCTGTACCTAATTTTAAAAGGTTAATTGCATAGTATATTTTTTATTAAGGTGGCTTTGACAGAGAGATACGCAAATACGAAAGACAAAATGAAGTAAATTTCCAATCGCAGTGGTGTATAATCTGTGTGTGTGTGGTGTGTGCACCCCATGCACAGAGTCAGACACTCACCCACCCTGCTCTGTAGGGACACAGCAATTCAGATGTCTGCTTGTTGTGATACTTATTAGGAAGAAAAGCAAAGTCACCTGGAGAACTCTGAGGGATCTCTCAACACAGATGTGATTGATACCATGCTCCTACGACAGCCTCACTAAACGAACAAGCGAACGCCAGAAATGTGCTCTTTCTGTTGGACGAATCCGGCTTCTTGGGCCACAGAATATCTCAAACTTGGAAGAAGGCTCTCTAAGAAGCTTGGCAAATCGGTGTTTGGATTTGATGGCGTATCGGTCAGCTGGAAATTTTATGTTTTCTATACTAAGGTTTTTTTTTTTTTAAAGGAATTGGCATTTTAAGGGAGACATCAAAACAACAATTTCCCCAAGAGATTATGTCAGGGTTTTCAAAGCGCTGTCTGCCCTTCACCATCTTCAACAGTTCTGGCCAGCTGTTGGATACACTCATTCATAGAATTCACCTCAAGCCACAGAAGATGAGGAATGTGAAGCTCAGATGTGCTGTACTAGGGATTCAGTCATGCATGCTATGGGAGATGCTTCAGAGCTAGAAAACCGACCAAATTCTAATCTATCTAGATCCATGACTTTGAGAGACCACAGGGTGCTGGAAGATGACTTCCCACATCCATAGGTCAGGGCTGCCATTCAGCCTTTGGTATTGAATCATGGGTACAACCCAAAGAACCCTTGGGTTCCGCCCTATGCTGGCTCCCATTCTGAAGGTTTAGGGTACATTTGGGGATCTCTTAGTTTTAAACTTACATGTGGATACTCTGGTTTTTCTTCAGATAGTATAAATATTTCACCTTTTAAAAAACTTACCTGTGGGCAGGTTTACAATTCATTCACCCAAAGACCACTTGTACCTAATGTTACAGGACAGCTGACCTCTAACAAGCCAATTATAATGCATAAAAAATATAGAGCCATTTTAAAGCTCTCTATCCCTGAAGACTGATTTGATTTCTATTTAGGAAATAGGCAAAAGGGGTGAAGAGATATCCTAATGAACAATAATCAATAATGTGTCCTACCACACTTATCCAAGCCCCATAAAGCTCTCTCCTATATCCAAGCTTAGTTCACTCCTAATTCCCAATTTTGTAATTATTCCCTGTAAATTATAAGACGGTCTATAAATATAGTTATAAGCATTATTTCCTTTACCAAGACTAATACTACTCACTTCACCTGAAAGCCAGCTCTGCATGGCTTCCCTCCTGAGCTTCAGTGACAGATGGTGCATATTCAGTTACAAACCCTGTCTTTTGCTTAGCTGAGCATGTGTGTGTCTGCCTACTAGGCTGTGAGCCTCTTCACACCAAGATAAAGTCATAGCAAAGCACTAGACTAAACGCCAGACCAAGCAAAAGCCCATCAGCATACATCTGTAAGCTAAATTAATATTCATCAACTACTTTCTTTAAAGTAGATTCATTTAGATTATTGATTTTCTGAAAATCAGACAAAGGTTTATGGTTATGTAGAAACATTATGGATAGACGGGCTGGGGAATTGGTTGATTCAATTCTTGCCTTTTATATTAGTTACTTTTCTGCTGCTATTATAAAATGGGTCCAGAAGGTTAGATGTCTATAATGATGGGGACGCCATGGTAACAGAAGAAGAAAGCTGAGAGACCAGATCTCAACTACACAGAAGGAAGAGAGAACAAACTGGACTGGAGTGAGGTTATAAACCCTCAAAGCCCACCCCTAGTGACACACTTCCTCCAGCAAGGCCGTACCTCCTAAAGGCTTCATAACCTCCCTCAACAGTACCGTCAATTAGAGACCAGCTGCTGAGATACACGAGGCTGTGGGGACATTTCTCATTCAAACGCCATCCCCCTCAAGCATGAGGACCTGACTTCAGGTCACGGGCATCCACGAGGAAAAGCCAGACAACCTACAATCCTAACGCTGGGGAAGCAGGAACAGAGATACCCCCGGGAGCTGGCTGGCCAGCTAGCCAGTCTTTCCAAATTGATATGTTTCATGTTCAGTGTGACACCCTGTCTCAAAAAGAAAGATTGGAAAGTGATGGAAGGAAGACACTACATGTCAGTCTGTGCCTTACACACACACACACACACACACACACACACACACACACACACACACACACGAACATGTAAGCAGACATATGCTCCCCTCGACACATATACACAAACACCACATAATACTTATGAGCAAATACATAGCCTTAAACCTAGCACAGCTTTGCAGAAGTTGTGAAGACTCCGGGCAAACTTGCTGTGTGCAGGTGGGCTCATCCCTGCAGAGACAAGGTTCTGTTTCCCAACATTCCCCTCGTCAGTGTATAGTGCTTCTGAGTTTAAATGATCTAATATCGGGGTCAGCAAACTTCTCTATAGGGCCAAATAATGAAAATACCTTACCTATATTTTGCACTGTGTTTACCATTTCTGTGCCCATTATAATGCAGAAATGGCCACAAACAACACAGGAACAAATGCTCCCGCTACATTCCAGCAAACCTCTGTTTACACAAATGAGGAGTATTTGTTCCACCTGTATTGTCTGGTAACCTTCACCTAAACTCCATTTTCTTCATACAAGGTAAAGGAAAAAATATCCACATTTATACCAATCATAATAATGAATGTTATGAAAATACTGTATACCACAATTTTATAAATCTCTATGTCCACGAATAGCCACATATGAGGGGAACAGATGGTTTCCAAAGTCCTGCCCTCAGTGCGTTTGGTGGCTTTTTACATAAGCTATCAGTTTGCACTGCCTCCCACATTGTCTTGTTTTCCCATGACAGCAGAACCACAGAAAGCTATGCTCCGAAAGGAAACAGAGAGGACTGTTAAAATGGCATCAGTGTAGCATCTCCGCAGACGGCAGAGTAACGGCTCCAGACTGACCTGGCCAGGAAGTCCTCGAAGGAAGGACGCACTGGGTACCCATAGCGGAACAGTTTCACCAGCCCCAGGACACCGAGGTACTGTAGCTGGGCAGACACGTAGAAGTGATCAAACACACCAGGCAACTGTGAGGTGTTGGGCTTGATGCAATGGATGAAGTGTGGACTGCCCCTCTGCAGCTTCCCAGTGATGTCTGCCAGAGATTTCTATGGAAAGAGAAGAACGGAGCTGACTCCCACGAGAGACGGTGGACGGGAATACAGCGTGGTCTAAACAGGGGGCTCTGAATGCAAGCCATGGCATAGCTGTGTATTGTGAATTGGTTCAGCACGAATATCTTGTGTGTGTGTGACCGTGTGTGTGTGAATATGTTTGAGTATGCGTGTGGCCTTTCTTCTGAAGGTGCTCAACACATTAGAAAGGGAAAACAAACTGTAACATTAACACATCACAGCTGAAACAAACATGGAGCTTTCGAATCTGAACATCACTGACCGTGAGCTGTGATGCGGTGGTGACGGGGTCTCTGTGTTCCAGTCTTTGTAGGAAAGTTGAAGATCCCTTCTTTTTTAATAACTGTGTTGAGGGGATGAAAAGGAGGACAGATTTATCATATTAGCTTCTGGTTTAGAAGGAAAAAAATTAAGCTTTACGCTCCCGTTAATGCACTTATAGACAAATACATAAACCAGAGGTCATAAAAGTCAGGACCTTCGGTGACGTTACCTCAAGTTTGGGAAATGGGCGCCTTGTGGATAAGGTAATAGTCACTTCTCCTAACCTTTCACCCTCAGGAGTCTTGCTTAAACCACCAGTGTCTGCCCCATCTTAATTTCACAGCAAAGACAGATTAGCCCAAAACAAGAGGATCCCTCCAGTGCCCTGGCTTTTTACAAGTTGCTCAGATTAGTTGTGAAACGTAGCTTATTTTAGGGCAAAAAAGATGCCACTTTGCTATAATTTTGCTCTTACAGTTGTTACTTTGTTCTCTTAACTTAAAGACAATTATCATTACACATTTGTGTGGGTTTGATGCATTCTTGAGGTTCTCTCCCCTCCTTTATTTCTTCTTCTCAATTGCTAAAAGGAATGCGCTCGTAAGGTGCTTATCTTTGGAAACTGGCAGAAGGCCGTGTTCTTCAATAAATAATAAAACCAGCTTTTAAAAGAAAAACATCATATGTAGCAAAGATTAAGTGATAATGGAAAAACATTTAAAAGACAGTGAAAATGGTGCTGCTGAGTGAGGAGATAAAGGGCAGGAGTAATTAATTAAATCCCACCAGGGGTTGGAAGATGACACATTACATTTCAAAGAACCACAAGGGTGTAGACTAACATAACTCTAAAATAATTCCTCTTAACACCAAGGAAGAAGAAATTCTGATGAAACACAATTATCTGCTTGGTAGTGCTAAGAGGACGGGAGCTAATGAAATACAGTCGTCTCTTCGGCACCGCGAGGACAGAAGCTCATTTCCTTCCATTAAGATGAACTATGCAGGGCAGTGATTCATTGTGGCTGACAAGGGAATGCAAGATGAAACACTTAGCCAGCATCAACCCGTTTCTGCAAACTCAGTGTCAAAGTCATGTCCAGTTAAGGAATGGGTAAAATGCCAACTTTCTGGCCCAAGGGTAGACGTACAAAGACGGGGTCAGGTTGAAGGGAAAAGCAAGGGCAGTGGGGAGCAGAGGTTGAAGGAATCGTGACAATAAGACTCCACCAATGGAGGTGGGCAAAGGGTCCTCTTTCTGGACAGCCTGAATAACATCTCTGCTCTAGTCCTTCAGGGAAAAGCCGAATGGCACCCATGCAGGTCTCAAGCACTTAATAATTGAGGTTAAAAATTATAGCTCAGAGGTGTATGGTGATTTCTTATTGTTTATGTGCAGTCTGCATGAAAAACAAAAGGCCAGAGGTGCTGAGACCCTTGGAATCAAGTTCTTCCCACAGGGAACCCTTGTCTTCTAATGTAGAGATGACTTTCCCTAGCCTGTAAAATGGAATTACTGTCAAGTCTAACTCTGCAACTTGCCTGGGGGTCACTGATCCTACAGTCTACTGACTAAAGGCACATGTGTGCACATGTACACACAGGTAAAGACAACACGTACATACACACATAAGTAAGCACACATGCACACACACATAGGCACATACACAGGCAGAAACATACTGAGGCACATACATACACACTCAGGCATACACTACACACTCAGGCATACACACACACATGCATGCACACCCACAGGCATGGACACATACACAAACATACATATACAGTTACACATATACATACACACAGGTACACACAAGCATTCACACATACAGATATGCTGTGCATGTACACATGCAAATGCATACATACTGGCACACACATACACACAAGCATACACATTCACACAAACATAAACAAATACACAGACACATATGCATTCACACAGGTACATGCACAAACACAATGGGCATACACATAAATATTTACAAAAAAGCATACCCATACATACACACATATACATATTTATATATATACATAGACACACATACATGTGCACATACATATATATACATGTATGTGTATACACATAGACAGAAACACAATGCACATACATATGCACACATATACCCCCCCCACACATACTCACAAAATCCACATGTGTATATATAATATCCATACAATATACATGAAGAGGTATATGCATATGTACACATACATACATACATATATACAAGTTCATACATATGCACACATATGTGTGCACACACACGTACCCCCCCCACAAATCTGTCACTTCTCAAAAACCTCAGCTTTTCAAACTATGCTTTCCTTTGAACTAGAGAGCTAAGGTGTGTTTCAACCTGCCTCAGTAACTGCACTTTCAAAATCAACTGTTCTCAACCCTTTCCAAATTATGCACATCCTCTTCTATATTTTAGTAGGCACAAGCAAGAAACTGGAAAGCAGTCTGCTTTTGTATTCCTAAGAAACAAAGCAGTGCATATCCATTACCACAGCACTTGGAATAACTCTTCATGGAGGTTTTAGAAATGGAAACTTTAGTCCTAAGTCTATGTGGAAGAAACACACTAACAATTAGTGTAAAATAACAGCAAGTACAAAGTCTACAAATACACAGTGGAAATGTTTTGGTCCTGGGAAAATAAGAGAAATGATCGTTTATCATTTGCAGGCTCTGAACCTTGGAAAGAATCAGATCCATAAGGTAAGATACTAAGTTTACTTCTTCTAATTCAATCGCCCTGAAGTTCCTTCACATTCATCCAAAAAGATGGTTGTAAAGGTGAAGAATAAGCAGGATGTCTCATGGACACCCAAAGATCACACGATAAACTGTGCTCACACTGAACTGTCACTAACCTGAACCTTTCTTTCTGTGGCTTCTCACCCACTTGTAACCTTGGAAGCTACCTATCTTAGTTAGCATTAGCTGTTAACTTGACACAGCCTAAAGGCACCTGGGAAAAAAAAGTCTCAATTGAGTAACTGTCTTTATCAGTGGTCTGTGTGGGATTGTCTTACTCGGTAGAGTCCAGTCCACCGTGAGTGGTATCATTTCTTGGACAAGTGGCCCTGGGCTGTGCTGTATGAGAAACCTAGCTAAGCACGAACCAGCGAGCCAGCTAGAGAGTGAGTCAGCTGCGTTCCTCCAGTCTCTGCTTCAGATTCCTGCCTTGAGTTTCTGCCCTGATGTCCCTCAGAGATGAACTGAGACGCGGAACTGAGATGAAATCAGCCCTTCTCTCCCCTAAATTGTTTTTGGTCACGGTGGTTGTCACAGCAACAAAAAGGCAGCTGGGTCAGCATCCTCCTTGTTAGTTCCTTCTGGTAGAATGTGGGTGTCTTTCCATTGCAGGAAGACAGTGCTTTTCAGAAAGAAGAGATTGCACTAAGCAAATGTAAGAACAATGAAACTCCTACCTTGCTAAGTTCTAGGTAATTCTTGTTCGCTCCAATCATCGAAGAGGCGGCTCTCTTACTGAGTATGGTGGATTTGTGTCCTCGGAATTTAAATGATGGGTAGGAAGATATGAGCGCTCCTGTTTGTGACAGTTTTGACTGGAACAAATGACTGATCACAACATTTTCACTCGCTAGAAGATAAACAGATGAACATCGTAAGTGGCATTAAAATCACTGCCAAACGTTAGGCTCACTCTCCATGGCAGCGCCCCTCCCCCATTCCGTGCGGACAGTGTCCCTGATACTGGACAGTGGGAACTTCTTTGTCTTGGGCTCCATGTTGTCTCCACCAGGGTTCGCCTCTCCTGGCCGATGGCGGGTCTCATTGCCCTTGGCTTGAGTCTTGACCACAGCTTTCCTACCTGAGCTCTAAACTCACGGCTCTCTAAGGAATCACATCCTCTTGTCTGGGTTGTCAGCCCTGAATCTCACCAGCTCGCACCTGGCAGGCTTTTGTGCACTTGATACTATCATAAAAACATGAGTTTTGTGCTGCACTTCCTTCCCCATTGCAAGAAAATAACCACCCTGTCTAGAAGACATTTCACCATGCAAATCCTGTCAGAGAAGTATTTAAACACTCATGGTGACTCACCCTCCTTTGGTTGCATCTGTCATTAGGTTAAAGTAGCCAAAAAGCCCCTCTGAGTTCAGCTACATAGGTGAGGTGACCTACTCTGACACCAGACTTTTCAGATCTGATGGTCTGGTGTCATGAAATCTTGCCCAGCTAAGGGAGGGTCAGACCTCCAGCAGGTGGGTTTTGGATTATGTTTTCTTTTTTTAATATTTATTTATTTATTAAGTATACAATATTCTGTCTAATATATGCCTGCAGGCCAGAAGAGGCTCCCAGACCTCATTACAGATGGCTGTGAGCCACCATGTGGTTGCTGGGAATTGAACTCAGGACCTTTGGAAGAGCAGACTATGCTCTTAACCGCTGAGCCATCTCTCCAGCCCCTGGGTTTTGGATTATGAATATTTTGAATAGCATAGAAACAATAATGTATGTGTTGGCTAAGAATCTGGGTGGTGCCTTCTGTTTCTAGTGTGCCTATGTAGATACCTTCTGAGCTCAAGTGCCTTTTTAAAAACACCATGAAAATGACTGTGGCCATATCTTGAAGATTACTGCAAAATTAAAATTTGAAATAATTTACATAACTTCTTAGGATAATGTTCAGCCTATCAGACACTTAGTGTTCAGCAGCAAAGTGGGTTTGTTTCTACCTTTTCCACACACAAAACAGCAAACCATGCCCATACATATATGGTGTGTGTGTGTGTGTGTGTGTGTGTGTGTGTGTGTGTGTAATATCGTCAATGGAAATTCACCACATTAGTGAACAAGAAGGAAAACAGCACTATCAGAGAAGGGAGGTGAGACAATGAAAGAAACAGTGAAGAGGGAATGCTGGAATTCTGGGCTAAAATGACAGGTGTCAGGATAAATGTGTTACCTTTAGTATATACCTACACATACACACGCCATCTACATGTGTAGCTGAGACTTTCTGGGTACTAAGCATGCCTAATCAGAATGCTACCACAGTAATAAGAGCTAGCCCAGCCCCCAGCCTTGCCATTGCCAGTTCTTCAGCAGAACGAATTGCTGATTCAGCACTGGCAGTGGGGACGATGATCACTGGAGAGGTTTGGGGAGGCCAGTTGTCAGCAAGTGCTGAACATCGGGGAGCGTGTCCAAAAGAGGTGGGTGTTGACAGGACTGGTATCTGATAGCCATGCCTTATCCTACTAATAAAGGGCTAATTAATAAAGGGGAAGAGGGCTGCTAGACTAGAAAACCACTGCTGATGGAAAACCCTCGCTTCACGGCTCTTTGAGAAAATCCTTGATCCAGGCAAGAATGCTGACTCCGGGAAAAATCGTTGGGTAGAACTGTGATGGGACAGGTTTCTTCAGTCTCATGAGGCTTTCTCACAGATTCTTTGTTGTTGATTATGTAACCAGATTTGTTGTTGAAAATGTAACCAGGAGAAACCAAAGACGCCTTATCCCAGCAGAGAAGGTGAACACCCCCAGGGATAGGCCAGACCATCACCTCCTGGAGATCAGTGCACAAAGGGTCCTTCATTTCCATGGGATTCCAGCTTCTCATATAAGAGAGCACCAACTGACTCTGAACTCTTGCTCAGGCATTGCTAAGAGAGGTGCTGAGAAGTGAGAGCATTGCCTAAGGGTAAAAGCGATGAAGAAGAACCGACCCCCTAACTGGGAGAAAACCAGTAGAAAAGACATTCCTGGTAGAAGACAGAGGTGCATTCTGTCCCCTGCGGGCGTGGCATCAATGAGTAAACTTTTGGAAATTTACTGAGTCCATGGGAGATGACTTCCTGATGTACAGAAAGGGCACTGAGGTGCTTACACATGGAGAGGAAAATGTTCCAGAAAGTACAAGAAGAGCTAGAAGAAGAGGTAAAGACAGGAAGAAAATTCTCATTTGTGGAAAAAGCATATGGGAATTCCAATTTTTTAAAACCTTTAAATTTAAAAGTTTTTTTAAACTACCTCAAGATAATAATGTACAATAGGCATAAAGTACCACCCATTTAAAGATATATAAAATGAAAATTATAATTGAACAATTACATGCAATTAAACAATTATTATATGTATTTAAAATGTGTGTGTGTGTGTGTGACAGGACCCATATATAAATGATAAAAAATGTTATTCTTCTAATAGGGGTGAAATGCATTAAATGAATTTAAAACACTACATATAAATATGGGCCACAATATATATATATTTTGCCCCATTTCTCTAAGTCACAGGGTCAGACTGCATGATTAAGAGCAGGGACTGGCATCTTTCTGCCACAAATAAGGGCCTCATGGGACATCCTTCCAGCGCCCTGGCCATGGCTCTGTGAGCTCCAGCAGAAAGTAGACATGCAGGCGTCCTGCCTGCGTCTTCCTCTCAGAGCTGGGTGAGTGTATCTCCAGGAAGAGGCAGTTTTATTTACTTGTACTCTTAGGCTCAGATGGGTAGAATCCTCCTTACCTTACTCAAAGATAGACCCCTATCTTCCTCAAAAGAAGACCCCCCCCACACCTTCCTCAAAAACAGACCAAAGTTAAAGCTCCACTTCCTCAGCAGGGTTTCCCACTGCGAAGAGGGCTGTATTGGAGGCCACTGTTTATCAGCTAAACGTCCTTATAATCACTTTCCATGGCTTCATAGCATTCTATAGAGTCACAGAACACCATCACAGCCGGCTTCTTTTGCTGGCACGATGAAATAGGTGAGTAACTATAGTTTGTAGGCTAAGCGCGGCCAGCACATGTGCCTGAACACACTGCTGCCAGCGCAGTTCTGTGTGTGCTTGCATGGTTTATAGCTGCTGCCCTGTTGTGCCCGCAGCGCCGGTTCACTGCAAGGAGGCCTTATGGTTCCCGAAGCCTGCCACACCTCCTGTGCTCTCCACAGAAAGCATGCACCACCCGACATACGAATCACAAATATGCCAAAGCACATTGTGAATCTAGTCTTCCTGCTGAGAACTAAACCATAGTCACCCATGTTTTCTTGGAATCGAATTAACTTGTTAACGAGTGTAAGCGACAGAAAAAAATTAAAAATGTGGGCGCTCTATAAGATAAGCAAGATTAAGACAGCCCTAGTCATCCTTTTCTCATTCTAACTATGTACATACGTGTTCTAATATTGCAAAATACATAAATGAAATCAAGCATTGTGATGTTTAAGCCATGCTCTGTGTGTCTGACCTTCACAAAGAGACCAAAAGGGAAGTGCACCCATAATGAGAGCTGAACTGATTGCCATGGGAGAGTCGGCAGCTGCCTCCCAGCAGGTGAGGGAAGATGAGCCTATCAAGCCTCCCTTTCCTGTGGTCTCCTCATTCCCCTGCAGGCTCTCAGCCCAGAGAGCTCACAATAGCTGTATGGCTGAGAGGCCAGCAGAGAGAGCCACCGTGTAAACAGTGCGTCATGACTATGGGGCCGTGACGTGGACAGGGACGTCCCGAGTCAGCGGTGACGCAGGCGTCTGATCTTCAGTTCAAAGCACTGACCCACTTCACGCAGTCTGAAGTGTCCTTCCGGGAAGGACAGGTGGCCCTGCCTCAGCCAGAGACTTAACCCTACTTTAAGAGGCTACTGGAAAACCATGAATCACCAGGACTCGACTAAGAAAGTGATTACAAGAACAGACAGAATCACACGTGTGTGATTATGGCATGCAATTAGAATATAGTGTTTCATATTGTACAGAATTATAGTTGATATGTGTATATAAAATATTAATACCCACTAAATAGGAGTCTAGATATGTATATGTATTTATGTGTATATATATGTATTTATGCATGTACACATTGATCAGATTTCTACTTAGTGGACATAAATACTTCATAACTGAACGTACATAAAAATAAAATACCGCTCTAATTGTGACCTGGAGTCACCTTTAGTAATGGAATTCGCCCTGCTGTGGTCTAAATAAGGTCGGGAGCCACATCCTTCTTTGTTAGTCTCCATGGACACGCTCTTCCACATTCATGTGCTGACACAGGAAAGGTGTTTTCCTTGCCTGCCCACCAAAAGCTTAGCCAAATCTGGGTTTTTCTGCTGAACTTCAAATTAGGCTGTAATCAACGCCCAGTGTGGCGACATACTCGTTATCCCGAACACTAGAGAGTAAATGACGTTCCAATTGCCCTTTAGATGATAGCACATTTGACAGGAAATCATCCCAAGATCAAGAAATAAGTGTGGGGAGAAAACTGACTCACTTTTCATGACAAACAGGAGGTTCTGCGAAAGGCTGTCTTTATTTCTTTCAACTGCGCCACCAATTTCATACATTACCTGTAACGAGACAAAAATAACAAAATCACTTCATGATAAAAGGTGGCTGGAAAATCCTTTTAAGAACACTTGATTGAATTGTATCTTTAAAGGCTCCTGCATGAGGCACCGTCAGGTTTCGAAGTTCATGTTCCATGGAAGGGTGAAGCTGGTTGTCCTGTTGCCCATGGCCGGAACAGAACAGCGTGAGCTGGGTATCGCGAGGCATTCACTGGACAGACATTGCTAAGTGTTAGCAGCTTCATCTACTCCAGAGAGACTTTTCTCAACAGGGCTGGTCATGTAGACGGGACCCTCGTCAGAAAGTGGATATACACACATACACATATACCTACAAACACACATATACACACACACGTACATGCATGGCATGATGTATGCATGTATTTTATACAGTGGACCGTGTTGTTGAACATCCCATAGTGAAAGACTCCTGGGCGTGATAAAGCATCACTCAGTCCATAATTAAAATGGAGGTAAGCCAGAACCCTAGCTTCTCTGTTCTTCCTGTGCTAGGGAGGCGGGGCTGGTGACACCACACAGACAGACCACTTCATCTTTACAAACATCTGGGGCTCTGATGAGCCCCTTTAATGTCCACTTGGACTTCATTGAGCCTCTATAATGTCCCGAAGTTCCAATTTAAAATTTTCAGGATGGTGGTAGGTACTGTCCCACATTGCCAAGTCGGTGACAGAATGTGTGGGAATGGCTTTGCGGATGGCCCAAAAGTTAAGACAGAAAGGTTTACGTGCTGAGTCAGCAACTGACTGGACCTGGTTGTCACTTTGCTATCACTTCCTCAACCCATTTTTAGAAAATTAATGGCAGTTGAACTCACCTTCTCCTGGCATAACTTCCGATGTCTCTGAGAAATAGGTGCTGCTTTGGGCTTGCTTCCCAGATTCCCTAAGCACCCTTCCAGATCCCCGAGACATTTCTGTGAAGATTGTGTCTGCATTCCCCTCTCCCAACATCCCTCTTCCTGGCTTTACATATTCCTGGTGCAGACACTTGGCAGTACTCCAACACCAGGTATTTAAACCACAGCTCTCCTACGGAACAGCCCATGGCATCTTCTCACTTGCTCTGAGCTTGCCCCACCCCTCCTTTCTGTGAACGCATTTCTTTTCTTTCTTGTTTTTGTCATGGCTCATGCCTTCTTCTGACCTCCATGACAATGATGGCTACCATGTGCCTATGTAGTGCCTTCCTGTTTGTTGGCCAGCTCACTCTCCACAGCAACTAGCAAATGCCTCGTCCGTCTGGCGCAGCGACTCTTTAGTGAAAATGGCAAGTGGCTTCGCTGCCTGGTGACAGCATGGTCATTCTTAAGGTTATACAGGTTTTGACGTCATGAAGGCGTGAGGTTGTGGGACCTGAGACGTTTTCACGCATAATATCCTGGTTTACAGAACTAGAGTCAAGGCCGGACGTCTTTACTAAAACTGAAGGTCACAGTTTCCCTGACGCAGACTTTACCAGGTACATTCTCTAGAAAAAAATATAACACACACACACAGCAGCATTCAATGATGACTTCATATTTATAGGTAGGAAGCATCGAGTGTGTGGCTAGCAGAATTCATCTTATGGTAAGTGTTTTTGCATTAAACATTACATCACCGTGCAGGCTTCTTTTTTTTCTGTAAATTTATTAAGCCTTTAAATCCTTTTCAGGGGGATAAGTCACATTCTATAAAGTTTCCCACCTGTGAAACTTCTGACCCAAGCCCTAAGAACTGGATGAATCAGCATTTGAGTCAGCACTTCAGTGAAAACACTGGACACTACCATAACCAATATAGTAATATAAGGGACCTAGCTGCTCCTTATGATTGTCAAGGAATGGATTCTCCAAACTCAGATTCAAATAATTTTTCTAATCTCAAATCTGAAATCAAGTATTTTATATGACATCCATGGGATATTTTAGTGGGAAATGGTGTTAGACACAGTCATCCGTACCCGGGCAGCACAAAAACCTGTTATTTTGGGGATAGCTTCTATGCATTTTGCAAAGGACATACAATACATGCATCTGCATACAATGTGAGCGTGTATGCAGACACACAAGACATATCTTAAAGTACATCCTTTAAGGCTAAAACACAACCAGACCCCAAATTTGGTTTCTTAATGAAGAGAGTTAATTCCATCTAACAAGTCTGCAGCTGGCATTGCACGCTCCATCTGATATTGCACGGATGTTGCCGTGGTGAACAGACAGCAGGAAGACTGCCCGAGCAGGGCCTGAACTTTAAGGAGAACAAAAAGAAAGGAAGGAAGGAAGACATGAGGGTAGGACAGGGATCAGTTGGTAAGAAGGGGGCTGGCTGGAGTGTGGAGGATGAAAAAGAGGTGCATGTGATCACAGGCCCCGTGTTCAAGACGGAACTGTCACAAATAGAAGGTGCCCATGCATGACCATGTCTGTGGCATGAACAGTATCTTCCTGTCTTTTAAATATTACAGCTTTCTACTTTAAATTCAGGGTTCCTTGAGTCCCATGATTTGGTAAAGGATAATATAGGTAAGTTCTATGTGTCTCTAACTGGTTTCCTGCCAGGGCAGGATTTTATAATATAATCAACACTGGGAAATTGACCAATGCAGTGAAACTATAGAGCATTACTCCAGCATGGAGCCCTGTGTGTTCAGAGTTTCCTTTGATATACCCCTTCCAAAAGCTCAGTCCGTTTGTATGTCTATTCTTGGTTCTTTGTTCAGTGGAGCCCTCTGCCCGCTGCCACTGTCTGGAAGACAAAGCTTTGACATGTCACGTGAAACGCAGTTAGCTGATTCTTCCCACTTCACTTGTTACAAATGTCATTGTAGCAATTTTAGTGCCTGAACCCTTTCCTTACACATTGACAGCGAGGTGGGCTGTGCTTCTGGATCTACAAAGTATCTGGTTGGATACAAGGTCTCACTGATTCATGTTCCTGCTTAGCACTGCTGTTATCACAGGCATGCTCCCTCTCTCTCTTCCCCTTCCTCCCTCTCTCCCTCTCTCCCTCGCCCCCCCCCCACACTGTGAGAGCTGACAACTCTCTGCGCTGTCTTCTATCCATGAACACGGTATGTCTCTCCTGTTTGGACTCTGATTTCCTCTATAATCATTTTGTGCTTTTCAGGGTACTCTTTCTATATATCTTTTAGGAACTTTTCTTATACCTGTGCATTTTATTGCTTTTTGAGTGCCTATGAATTCTACCCTGTTTAATTTCAGTGTCCACGACCAATTTAAGAATACAAAAAATGTTTAAGCTTCTCCTCTATCTTTATAAAATGTTTAATTGTTTGCAGATTTCAGACATGAGTACTGTATTTGCATCATCTGCACTCTTCCCTCTCCCCTTTCCAACTCTTCCCATGTTCCTCCCTACATGGCCTCTCCTTTTCTAGCCTCTTCTTTTCTACTGTCATGTCATATGTCCTGGCTGAACTTCCTATTTCTGTGTGGTTTTCTTTCTTTTTAGTGGATTCCTTGGGATTCTGTCTACTCCATATGTTGCTGTGGAAAGCAGGGACAGCTGTTTTTTAGGCTTTTATTTCCCTTCTTACCTCGCTAAATTCACTAAAACCTCCAGTGAACACTAGGCTGCAATGGTGACAGCCAGCATCTTCACTGGCCTCTTGATTTTAGGAGGAGAGCAATGGAGCTATGGGTGCTCTTTCTTGGGGTGAGCCATCTCCTCCAGGGCCGTCTTCTTGAGAATCACATATGATCCTGGCAATGGACTTCTCTGCTGTGGGCTGTGGGTGCTCTTTCTGGGGCCAACAACATCTCCTCCACCACTGTTTTCTTAGAATGTTTCTTGTATGTTGAAATTTACCAAATGCCTTTTCCATATTCATTGATACAATGACATGATTTTTCTCCTTTAGCTTATTAGTATTCTGGATTACCTTGAATGATTTTCAAATATTGAAAGTACTTACATTTTAGAAAACATTAACTGACCATGGATTATATATACACACAAACACACACACACACACACACACACACACACACATACAGACACACATACATACACATACACACACACACACACACACACATACACACACATATATACCACAAATTGGTAAGTTCAGTTTGCTATAGTTTTTGAGTGCCTCTCCAATTCAGTTCTTGAGTGACAGTTTCCTGATATACATGTGTTCTAGCTTTTGTCTGGTTTTGGGATGGGGCAAAGTTAGTGTTGTAAGATAAATCAGAAAGCACTCTGTCTTATATTTTCCAGATCAGACTGCATGGAGTTGGTGCTAATTTTCTTTTAAGCATTTGGTAGAATTCTCCAGTTAAGCCATCTGTAAGAAAGAGATTTCTTTTTTGGGAATTTTGAATTTTCAAATTCCTTTCCTTGACTGGCCTGCTGGGACGATCTGCTTCACTGGGGTGAGCTGAGGTAGCTGCGCTTTCTGAGGAACCAGTCCATTTTAGCCTAACCATCAAATCAAGCGGAGTTGCTTGTGTTCCCTTTTGATCTTCTGAATGCTGGCAGGGCCCACAGAGATTCTTTCTGGCTTATTCCTGGTATTGTTATTTATAATCCTTTTATGGTCAACCTTACTAGAGGGTTTTCATTTTTATCCATGTGTTCAAGGGACTGTTTCTTTTTTTAAAAAAAAAAAGATTTATTTTGACTATTTTTAATTATGTTAAGATGCGTGTGTCTCTGCATGTGCATGTAGAAGTTCACAGAGAACAGAGGCAGTGGATGCTCTGGGCCTAGAGCTACAGTTGTGAGCCACCTCATGTGGGTGCTGGGGACTGAATCCAGATCCTCTGGAAGAGAAGCAAGCGCTCTTAGCTGCTCAGCATTCTCCCCAGATGACAGCTGTTTACTTCAGACTGATTTTCAGTCTATTTTTTTTAAAAAAAATTTATCATACAATATATTTTGATCATATTTTTTCCTTCCTTCAACTCCTCCCTGATCCTTTCCACCTCCCCTACACCTATTTCATGATCTTTTACCCCTTTTTCTCAAAAACAAGAAACAGACAAAACAAATCCCTCCATTCTTGAGATTAAAATTTAGATTTCAGAATTTCTCTATTCCCAAGTAGATGAGCATTTGATGTTTACATAGACTTTCCTGCTGTGTTGACTGGTGATATCTTGTGCTTTTATTTTCAGCCAACTACATATACATATATCTATCTTTTCCATGTATTAATTCTCATGTATATGTGTGTGTGTGTAAATGGTTATGTACACATACACATAAATGCTCTCTAGACTCTCCCCAACTCTCCCCTGTCACTTTTGCATGTGTTATTTAGGGTTTACTGTTTGGTGGCAGGGTATCTGGGGTGCTATTTAGAGGCAGGGTATCTAGGGGGTGCTATTTAGAGGCAGGGTATCTAGGTGCTATTTAGTGGCAGGGTATCTAGGGGCACTTTTTACCCTCTAAGTATCTAGAGGTTTCCCTTCATTCTTTTCTAGCTGAATACTGTGATGGCGGGTGAGCCTCCTCTCTATCCCTCCCATGCTTTAGAACTGGTTGAGTTTTGGCTTGGGGTCCAGCACGGGATCTACACTCATGAATTTTCCCCAGTTCTAGAAAATGTGAGCCGTGCCTCAGGCAGCCCAAGTATCCTAAGAATGCTACTGTGTCCTGTTGGCTATTGGTCCTTGTTACATGGTTGTTCTCAAAGTCCCCGAGAAGGATGAGCTGAGCCTTCCACTTTGCCTTCTGTCCCTCGTCCTCCTTTGACTCCTCTGAGTAGGGAGGCAGGTCCAACCTTGCTGCCACCCATGACAGCATCAGCCTGGTTCCCCCAGCCCTCTTCAACACTTCCTTGGTGCTAGATGCCCTCCTCCTGGCCTCAGTCAGCTGCTACCCCAAGCTGCCTGCCTGACAGGAAGACTCACACTGTCTTTAAATTTTGTCAGTTAAAAGTCATTTACAACTGTGTCTAAACAGAACAGATCTCCCAGGAAGGCTACTCATAAAAGGCATCAGTCATTGTAGCTCACCAAGAGTAATGCCTCTGGCAAGAGCGGCCATCAGTCCAAGGCAACACATTCACATGTCAAAGATGCAAAGTGAACTTACAGGGGACCAGGAGGCGCAGGGAGTCTATGGGGACCTTGGAGACCAGGGAGCCTGTGGGAATCAGGGAGTCTATGGGGACCTTGGAGACCAGGGAGCCTGTGGGAATCAGGGAGTCTATGGAGACCTTGGAGACCAGGGAGCCTGTGGGAATCAGGGAGTCTATGGGGACCTTGGAGACCAGGGAGCCTGTGGGCATCAGGCCATTGTGTTCCAGACAGTGTAAAAGCAGACAACCTCAAAAACCCAGCAAAGTGGACAGGTTTCTATGCAAGTAAAAATATATCATAGAAACTACCCATAGCTTAGCAACTGGTTGTCAGGGGAACAGAAAACAATCTGTTCTCACCATGGCAGCACCCACCTGGGGCAGCAGAGAACAGGTTTTAGGCAGAAGGCTTTCCTGGGCCATTAAGACAGCTGTTCTGCCCAGGGCTCTGTGTCTATTGTTTATTACTTGGGAGACAAAAGGAGAGATGTGGGAAAAGCAAAAGAGGGAGGCCAGGTTAAAGCCCTCTTTTCCCCACCGTCCTCCTGCAATGGGTCCTCGGGTCTTCTGGCTTCTCCCTCCTAAAGCCCGAAAGCCAGGCTTCATGCTATGAGCGCCTGTCATGCGGTGTCATGCAGTGCCTCTCATGCGTGTAATAGAGAAATTTATATGCACACAGCCCAGAACAAAAATCTTTAAGGAAATCACCGTGTATTCAAAATTTTCTCTTTGGAATGATTCTTCTCAATAAAATTACTCAAAAGAAAACTTAGCATGGCATTCTGCTTCCGATTCAGCTGCGAGCAATAGTACTTAAGCCGCGCTGTGACAGTGCCAGGTAGAGGGCCGGGCGGCAGCCGGGGAACCACTGAAGCAAGCTGCTTGGTTGCACATACTCACTATAATAGTCCCGCACCATGACAAATACAATTAAAAGATAAAATACGTGGGCTATACACAAAAAGCAGGGGGGTAAAAGAGTCTCACCGTGGCTGCAAACCACAGCTCATCAACTTGCCCACTTTCTTGGCTCCACAATGAAAATAAAAGTCACAAAACACTGATGCACATGCACTTTCCTCCTAAGTGATGGCTATCAAGCTTGAACTTGGCTCATCACCAAGGAAACAAAAATATAAGGCAAGAGAGAGCCTCAGCCATAGCTCCATCTACGCACACAAGTATAGTTCCCTGAATTGAAGTTAAGAGCAGCTGGCTGCCTTCCTTTGGGGAAGAAGTTTGGGCAGTGTCAGCCTGTACCAGTTGCCTGCTCGGCCTGCGTGAACCCTGGGACCAGTGGGAAAACCCGGCCCTAAGTGCCAATGATATGGTTGGTACAGTCAGCGTTTCTGAAAATAGGGTTTCCAGATTTCTCACCAGCCTTCATTTATATTTATTCACATGAAGGCATATCCTCCAGATCTCACCCAAACTCCACCGTCACTGCTTCAAGGAGGCAGGCCAGAGAGACACAGTTGCCACTTCCTCACCAGTTGGTTCTAACACATAGTAAAGGCAGAGAACCACGATGAGAGAAAACGAAACCAGTGAATGAGTGATGAAATCCAAATGAGCATTAGCAAGGGAGTGTAAGATGTAAGAATTAGTTAATAAGAAGCCTGAGCTACTAGGCCAATCAGTTTATAATTAATGTAGACCTTTATGTGTTTCTTTGGGACGGAATGGCTGCAGGACCAGGTAGGACAGAAACCTCTATCAACAAATGGCACCAATGTGGACAACTAAATCCACTTCAAACCTGAGAGAGCTTGGAAAGTAATTCTAGACACAAAGGAACAGAGTTAAGCATGGCTTCTTGGTAGCAGCATTTTCTCAGGTGGGCTCTGTGTGCTAGAGACAAGCGCGTTTCCTTTGAGAGAGGATTCCTGACTCAGCTCTAGCTGCAAAGACCTTGTAGCTCTTTTAAGAGGCCCCACCACCAAACACTTAAATGTTGTTCATGACTAGCCAACATCATGCTTCTTGGTGGTGGCAGGGACCTTGAAACTCCATAGAATTGTGGCAATAAACATGGCTCCCGCCAGTACCTCTGCCATGAAGCTAGACTCTCAGAAAGCTAAGGAATTGGTGGATCCAGCCGGCAAAGCCATGGCTTTAATCCTAGCCATATCGCTTAGCAAATTAAGGACTCATGTGGTCAGAAAAAGAGAGATATACAGTAAAGATAGATTCAGATGAAGAAAATCTCTAAATGGTTTATAGTGTCTTTAAAAATATATGTAGGCTTGGGAGAGAAAAGAAAAAGGATAAAATTCTTAAATAAAAAGAGAGAGAGGAGAGAGAGAAGTTGGGTGTGGTGGCACACACCTTTAATCCCAGCACTTGGGAGGCAGAGGCAGGTGGATCTCTGTGAGTTCAAGAACAGCCTGGTCTATAGAGTGAGTTCCAGTACAGCCAAAGATACACAAAGAAACCCTGTCTCAAAAAGCCAAAATTAAAAATAAAATAAAAGAAACAGAGGTTAAAATAAAGCCATGTAAAAATGGAAACTACACAGAGAATCTGTATACTGTATATTATTGTGTTGTCTTTGAATTGTTTGATGGCCAAGGAAGGAGGAACAGTTGCTAAAAGATATTTGATTATAAATGCTGCTGGATTAACCCAACATATATATTTTGAAAATGGCTTGACTTCAAAATTGAAGTCAAAAGATATGTTACTTTGGAGAAGAGGTTTTGTTTTGTTTCCACCAGAAATGGGAGGCTGTGGATTCAGTCTGGACTAAGAAAAATCAGGTTTAATCAAGAAAGACCACCTGAGAAATCTCCGGTAGGAGTAGATGGCCCAGATGTCTGAGTTCAACATCCAGAACAGTCTGAAGACTGCTGGCTGAGATGATCACAGAATATTCCAGTCAGGACTTGACTATAATTCTCAATTTTCTTTAGGTCCCCACAAGATTATCAGTGCCCCCCGTCAGCAGGAAGTATCTTAGAAAACCATGCCCACATTCCCAAAAAATGTTTGTCTTTGTTACAAGTTATTATAGATAATGGTCAGGAAAAAAGCTGAACAAAGGAAATTAGATTCAGAGTTCTTATTTTGAAAAAAAGGGAGGGGGGTGCTGTGGGGCAATGGTGCTGTTCCCTGTATCAGTAGTATTAGTTTAATAAAATGCTGATTGGCCAGTAGCCAGGCAGGAAGTAGAGCTAGGGTAACCAGAACAGGAGAATTCTGGAAAGAGGAAAATCTCAGTCTGCAGTCATCACCCAGACATAGAGGAAGCAAGATGAGAATGCCTCATTGATAAAAGGTATCAAGCCATGTGGATGACACAGACAAGAACTATGAGTTAATGTAGGATGTGACAGTTAATAAGAAGCCTGAGCTATTAGGCCAACCAGTTTATAATTAATGTAGATATCTGTGTGTTTCTTTGGGACTGAATGGCTGTGGGACCAGATGGGACAGAGACCTCTGTCAACAAGGGAGGAATCCCATTCTAGCTTCCATGGTTCACCTAGTCATTTCTGGAGCTGAATAGTAGTCAGAAGGGAGTCACCCACTATGCCTCAGTTTCTGCTCTGTCCAATCGTTATTAGTACCAAACTCTAATGGTTTTATTAGCACAGACCATCCATCAATAAAAGCCGTGTTTGAAACGGTTTGAGAGGAAGCCCTCTATGGATGTGGTACGTGTATTGAGTGGCCCTCATGTATTGAAATTTCCAACTTGTCTTCGGTGTGGCTGATAGCAAAGGTCATTAAAATATAACCACTAGCTGGGTGTGGTGGTTTACCCTTGTAATTCAGCACTCAGAAAGGCTGAGGCAAATAGGATTGTCATGCGTTCAAAGCCAACCTTGGCTACATAGTCAGTTCCAGACCAACGTTGGTCATGTAGTGAGTTCTAAACCAGCTAGTGTGTGTGTGGTAGGGGTGGGAGTGGGGACGACAATGTGAGACTGTCTCAAAAAACCAACAGAAATGTATCTGGACCAAGATTATCTGAATTAAAAACAAAATTTGTTTCAAGTCACATTAAAAAGCTGAGAGCTCTCATAAACCACACATTTATAAAACCTGGGAAACACTGAATATCCAAATTTGACATTACCTCCAATTCCTTCTTCTAGAGTTTGCCAGTCTTTAACTTATTCATCTTGATCTATCTATCATCAATTTTGCTATTTTGCCTTTTCAAGAACTGAGCCTCTGCACACATGTGCCTTGCTTTGCCAGAGCATCTTAGTCATCTGGTGTGTGTGTGTGTGTGTTTGCCTCCAGCCAGTCTCTGGTCTATGTGGGACAGCTAACCTCCTAGAGATGCCTTGGTGGTCTTGCAGAAGAGCTATGTGATGCCAGAATCTGGGGTAGGATGGGAATAGTAGGGATCACAACAATTCTGGTCATTGCCTTCTTCCAAGTCAAGCAGAATCTCCTGCCTGCCTCCATGGTCACAGCAGCCATGACTACAGCTTCCAGATCTATCTGCCCAGAATACCTGGGGTTCACTGATGTCTTCTCTTCTCTTATCACCTCATCTTCTAGATGGTGGGTGCTCCTGTTCTGGTATGTCTCTGAGCTACCTCAGGTCATTGACATTTCTTGTACAAGCAAATCCTCAAAATCATGTTGTACTCTTTGAATTTTTAGTGTACTTTCTTTTGAGACTGGATGGTACTCTCATTTGACAGTCCCCAGAACTTCGTCTGTCTTCGTTGGTCTTGGTGCCAGGTCTTCGACTCTTTGCACCAGCTATGTAGGTCACAGAAAAGCAAAGCTGAAGGTATAGTTGGAACAACCAAATTCTTGAGTAAAAATAATGGGTCTCTTGAAGGTGAACATGAAAGCAGGGTGCAGGAAGGGTGAGGGACGAGGTCACAGAAAGAGATGACACTCCAGAGAACCTGCCTGGTGAGAGGTCCCAGCCATCTCCTGAATTCAATCATGTGGGCAGAGGGGCCGCAACAAAAGGAGGAAAGAAGAAACAGCTGGGGGCCACCAGCTGCAGATGCTGGATTAATTCTGCCACGAGGGTCCTCAGTGCCAGCCACAATCAGGACTAGGATGGATGGGCACCTCTGAGCACTGGCATGGCCACACTGGGCTCCTGAGGGAGTCCTAGGTTTCATGAGTAGATTCTCTGCTCACCCCTTAGCTATCTTCATTTCCTCCTCTGTTACCCTCAGCTCACTGGGAGAGTCCCCACAACAGACATAAGACAAGACACCAGGTGAAAATTTGATCATTGTCCTGGTGCCTCCATGCTCTGCTGTGTAAGTCGACATGTTGAAGTCAAGTCACATTGATAATTAATTACATTATTATGCAATTAAAATGTTCCTGAGCTGGAGAGTGACATTTCCATGTGGTTGAAATGCTGACAGTTAGAAGTTCCTCTATAAATCCCCCTGCAGTGACAACTTAGGCATGCAAGGACATGTCATGTTAGAGCCTGGAAGACTGACATGCATTGCTGTCACCATCCATGTTACAGTTTTGCATGTGTATATGCACAAAGTCCTCAGTCTGTACTGTATTTAATATACATATGTGAGTTTTTAATTACTCTCAATCTAATTTTGTGCCCAATGTGTTAGAGCAGTCACTGCTTTAATATCATGAAAGAGAAGCCATATTCAACAGAAATACAAAAAAGGTTCAGTCTTACACTGGATACATGCAAATCAAACCACAGTTGTGACACCATCTCACCTTAGTTAGAACAACTCAAAAATACAGAAAGTCGTACATACTCACCAAGAAACTGAGACAGACCCTTTGCTCCCTGCTGGTAGGAATGTAAATTAGGATAGATAGTATGGAAATCAGGATGGAAAGTCCCCCCAAAAGCTAAAGATAGATCCATTCTCTGAGACATTGATTCCATTACTATGCGTATATCTACAAGCTTTGAAAGCATTACACCAAAAAGATCCATGTACTCCCATGTTTATTGTGGCACTATGTACCATAGCTATTGCCCGGAGTCAACCCTGACCACCAGAGAGCTAACGATACAGAAATACAAGTTTATTTTGCCTGTCTGAAGGTTGGGGTGCAGGAGCCCCACTGTGACCATGGAAGACAACCTGCAGGAAAAGGAGCATGTCAGGGAAATCAGTTCAAAGGACATGCAAGACTGTCACAAGCATTTCGGCACTTGAGCTATTGGAGCAACTCAACTTTCACAGATGTTTGCTGTTTGATTATGACAAATCAAACTTAGGTCTGTGAGTGAAAACCAAAGCAAAGAGTGTCAACGACCAAGGAGGGATGAGTTACACCACTGGAGCGGCCCACATTCTTATCCAGCTACAGGGAAGGCCTGTGCTTTCTGAATGTACTTTAAAAGGCAAGCAAAAGAATAAAATTAAACCTCGATGGCATACACCATGAAGAAGAAGAACTCTAAAGTCATCTGGAATATCTGACTTGTACAATGGAAAGCACATGTTACTTTCTACTCAGGGGGAACAAATTTAGGGACAGATTGGTAAGAAGACCAGCTTGTAAGCTGTAGGTGAAGCATCCACAAGAGCCAACAGCTTCTGTCTGCTCCTAATGAGTTGTGTGAACATACATGAAAAGCAGGTAGATACACTAGGTGTAGCTGTTACTCCTTTGGGGAAAACCAGCCCTTTATCCCTCTACAGACAATTACTGTCACCAAGGTGCTCATCCTCGTCCAGATTTGAAAGGTGAGTGACAGGAATGGCCTGCCTTTTTTGGAATTTCTTGGGACGTTGGTCAATAAGGTCTTGTGGGTCCCCAGCTCACCACGGGCTGCTGCCATCATTCTTGGCTACCCTCTAGAACTTGACCGTAAGACCTTATCGCTGAAGACATGTTGAAGTCACAGGACATGGAGAAATCAGGCTGCTATTCGCCTTGAAGCCCCGTCTCTACGGGCCAGCTTTCATGGTGCTGGACGGTGCTATGTGTGCTACCGGGGTAGAAGGGTACTCACCGATCTCACCCAGGATGAATCCCATGAGTTACAATAATTAAGGCCCCATTGTTGACTAGTAAGATTAAACCACTGGTATAATAGAGGCACAAATGTTATGGAAGTAAAAAATCATGTTCTAACTATATAAGGTCTACTGCACTAGATGGAATTTCTACCTGGCACTGTTAATTAGGACAGGAACCTGAGACTTAGATAGATCACAAGTTTAGGGGAGAAACTATTATTCTGGTAAATGGAAATAACAGTAAAATAACTCATAATGGCATATTGCTAAACCCATAAATCAGGGTATCGCTCAGTCCTCATGAGATAAAATTCTTCTTTTGTAGAAAGCAATTAACACAGAGACTCACAGCTAGTCAATATGGAAAAAATAAAGTATTTTACATTTTGAATTTTGATATTACAGTTTCTCAGCTGGCAAATACTGTGAGCGATTTCAAAATCTGAAACTGGAAATGTGCTTTGGGTGAGTGACATTCAGTTCGCCCTTGGGCTTCTTGTTTCGCTAAAATTTAAAAGTGGTATGATATCGAAATTATTTTTGAATTGATTTTGTTTTCAGAATGAGCTGAGAGAAAGTGAGTATTTGGAAGTTCTGTGAGGGTCTGAAGCTCCTAAGAGAGACAGGCGGATCACATATCTGGGTAGTCATCTTCCCAGGACAGAGTTATAAGTGCCCACTGGCTTGGCACTCAGAAGATCATCAATATTTATGGAACAGAAGTAAATCTGCGCATCCCTCACGCTTCCATTCCCTTCCTGCATCCTGTTATTTACAAGATGCAAAATATCCTCAGAGAAGTGGCTAGGATTAAGAGATGATAAAAATGCAGAACTTTGCAGACATACTTGTGAATTCAATATATCACATCAGAATATATGTGGGCATTGGTCTAGCAAAAATAAATAAATGATCATTGTCAGGAAATGCAAATGTGGCTGATTATTTTCCACGCCTGGCTGAAGCTTCCTACCCCAGTCTGTCCCAAGGACCTTGATCCCTTGTGGGCTGGTGAGTTTGTTCTGTTGGTCACCCAGATTAAAGCAGAGCACTCAGGTTTACACAGGCAACGCCCCACTGAGGGGACAGTGCTGAGGGGACAGTTGGGGGAGGTGAGGCAAAGTTGCAGGTCAAGGACTGTCTGTTTGGGTCAGGGCTTGGGTGTAATATCTGCCCACACTCCCTGTTCTCTCTCTACTTCCAGGTCCACCTGGAGGTCAGCCAGCTCCCAACCACCATGCTGACGCGGCCCTATGGCTATCCCACTTTCAAAAGCATGAGCAACTGCACCCTCGTATAATGAGTTCAAATCAACCTCTCTTCCCTGAAGTCACTTCTTGTCAGGTCTTTGGTCACCGTAGCAAGAAAAGTAATGGAAATGACAGGCTCTATTATTTTTCCAAGAAGTGATTTCTCCAATAGTTTTTGGTATTTCCTTTTGGTTCTGATTAATGGAAGGCGCTGGGAAAACTCAGAAACATGAAGAGTCATTATCTCAGCACCAAGATGTCTGGATGTTACATTTGAAGCAACTGAAATTAATGAGTATAGTTCATTAAAAGGAAAATGCCAATATTTTAGGAGATTCAAAGTTTCATATTTACAGCTTTCTGTAAGAGGAGGCACTGAACTTAGAAATAAAGAGAGTGCAGGAGTCACTGTACATGCCATTCCTGGCAGAAAGAGAGAGAGAGAGAGTGAGAGAGAGAGAGAGAGAGAGAGAGAGAGAGAGAGAGAGAGAAGAGAGAGATTCACCTGCCAGGACAACCTTCAAAGGAAAAACTGATGTAGGAAGAGACACCAGGGCCTCTGCTGAGGCTAATTTTTATTTTTATAAACACCTGCCCAAGAAGAGAAGAAGTACAGATTGTAAACTAAGCTCTTTCCACGTGGGTCCAAACACTTTCATCAAATAACCTTTAATAGCATCAGTTTTGCTGAGACCAAACAGAGTTGATTGTTGTGTCTGGGGATTCTGCCTGGAGAAAAAGGGGAAAAAACAAAAACAACAAAAAAAGAAGCCAACCATTGATTTGTCTGTCTGCTTTGTCATTTGATTTACAGGGTCACTTCCAGAGTCTTCCTGGGTACATTGTGCCTCCAACAAATCTTCAGAGATAAAGGCCAGGGCAGAAGCTATAAATGTCACTTCTGACACAGGTGCATCGGCAAGGGTGAACAGGTCGAGGGCGTCCCCATGCACTGCCCGAGTCAACAGGTCAAGAGTGCAGAGGTTGATTTTAAGCAGTATGCCACTTAGCACATTCTAAAATTATCAGCGGGGTAAAGATTTTCCTATGCAGGGAGATCTGGGTGGCGGCATAATTCTAAACAAGGGGCCATTTTCAAGCCCAGCTTATTCATTGGTGGGGGCAGGGGGGCATTCCTTTGTGTGGAGAAGAAAAGCATTCAGGTGTCCTACGGACGGCCCGTGTTTCAGTAAAACCTTCTTATCCTCACTCCATGTCCATCAGCAATGTGTTAGTAACAGAGTCCTGCAGCAGCCTGTGAAAATCACAAGGAATGGTACTGATCTGGGCTTGACAACTCCTTCCTAATGGCTGTGTGGTAGGAGGTGGGGAAGAATCCTGCAGCATGCTTTCCAACCAGAAGTGCACTGCAGCAGGGGACTATAAACTTTCATCCCTCCATAAACTCACAATGCAGAGTACCTACACAGATTGCAAGGTTTTAATTTTCTTAAGGGAAATCATATTTAAAGGCTCTCTTTGAATGCACAGTGAAGTCTCACACACCTGTGGGCTCTCTCGCAATATTCGTTATAAATCTAAATGCTAAGGAATCTAACGGTTTCACAGAATTCGTTTTAATCGAGGGATAGCTACTTGCCACAACAGGACCTGTCTAGTCGGTAAAAAAGAGAATGTCACATTAGCAGAAGTTAGAACAGTCATCTGCATTTTTTCTCTCTTAGTGCTGTTTTATGACTTCCATAGATGGAGAAATTACTAAATTGTCTCCACTTATCTTTCACGGAAGTCTATAAAATGTGGTGGAAAAACAGTAAGAGATCATAATACACCCAGAGTGGTTATAGCTGCCCTAACACTGATCAACTTGTGTTAGGAAAACACCAAGTATTCAAACGTGTGTTACTAAAGTTCTTCTGTATAACAAATGCACATTTATAAGATATAAGAATTTACAAACCCAGCAAAGATATTTTACCACTTAACTCAAATAAGTTCATTGGCCCACCGATATTCTCATCTGGACAAAGAAATGGCAAATTGACTGACTGACCACTCAATTTAGTTTGGATCTCTCAGATTGTCCCTTCAAATTTTTGATTAACCTTGTGGCCTGTATACACTGCAGGCCTTCAACTAGTGTGGCAGGGGATATGATGAACACGTCTGTGTAAGGGAATGTGTAAATATAATCATTCCTGAATGTCTGCCAGTCTAATACTCCACACCCCGAGGAAACTGTGAGATTCGAGATTATATTTCCCTCAATTATAAACTTCAGGGGTGTACAACTGAGGGTCCTTGTCTTCAGAATTATATAGCTATGGGATAAAGCTCAAACTTTGCTGATGTGGACTAACGCCTCTTCTTTTTCCTTTACACCATGGATTCTGTAAAGTGCAGATGATAAAGCCTTGAGCGCGCTGACCCAGTAGGTGGAGGGGAGAAAAAGCCAAGGGGATGTGTGGAATAAGACAAGGGCCTGCCACCCACTGGCAACTCCCGTGCTGTCGGTCATTCCCAAATTCATATCCACCCAGGAGTGCACATCTTTAGCTGTAATTTCTCTCACATGTGTAATTCTTTAGACTCAGAAGGGGTCATGTTATACTAGGGTGGACCTACAATGCTTATGAAAGAGGAAATGGCGGGGCTGGAGAGATAGCTCAGTGGTTAAGAGCATTGACTGCTCTTCCGGAGGTCCTGAGTTCAATTCCCAGCAACCATATGGTGGCCACAACCACCAGTAATAAGATCTGGTGCCAACTTCTGTCTGCAGGAACACATGCAGGCAGACAATTGTATACATAATAAATAAATAAATTTTAAAAAAGAAAGAAAGAGGAAAAGACATCTGACACACGGAATGGCAGTGTTGAGAATAACGCACTCCCAAGCCAGGGACTGACCACATCCTATTTGCAAAGAGGCCAGGAGGACTCTGCAGATGCTGGAATTTGAACTTCCATCTTACATTACTGGAAAGACAGTACACCTGCAGGGTGAAGCCACCCAGTTTCGGGGCTTCTGTAGCCACAGACCTAACTTTGCCCATCTGTGGAAGATCTTGATGAATCATCCACCTTCACCAAAGGCCTACTTAGAGAAAACCAGCATAGAATTGTTTACACACACATCAGGATGTGGTCATGATGACAGCATCAGGCATCATTACTGATCACTGACTGCACAGCAAGTTGAAAGTAGCAGCACAGATTAGGTCAGGAACCCCGTGTTCAGAGAGATGGCCCAGATCTAGGGCAGAGGGGGTGGAATTTCCAAGCGAGGAAAACCACAGGAGACAAAGAGATTGAGAAGTGCAGGAGTTAGGAAGAAACTCTACAATGTTTCATGTTTTAATGTGTTTCCCTTTTCTTGCACGCAAACTCATATGAAACAATGTACACTTGTATTCTCTGCTGAGGCTGTTGCTGCAACAACAGACTGGGTGGCTGGAATGAGAGCATCTGGCTCATGCGGTTCTGAAGAGAGAAGGTGGTTGGAGCTCTGGGAGCTTTCTTGCCTGCTTCCCTCTTCCAGGAAGGCTCAGGTCTTATTTGCTCACGGCCTGGATGGCTCTAACCATGGACAGTTGGGATCACATGACTCCCCAGTCCTCTCTGCGCGCTACCATTGGAGTTCGATTACCCGATCTCAGGTATTCTTACACTGTGAGACACATCCTGAGACCTCTGTTCTGAGCAAGGCTGTATTGACAGCGGTCATAAGAGTGTGGGATGTGTATTTCACAACTGAATTTTTACTTAAATTTTATTAATTCAATCTTTACCTTTAGCCTCAGATCACTTTATAACTTGCTTTTCTCATGTCAAAATTGAGAAGTTTTAAGGCACAATTTCCATGCTTAGAGTTAGTTTATAATCATTCTAACGGAGGGGAGATTCGACTCTCCTAAGAGCTGACATCGTCAAGCCGTAATTCTTCTTTTCTTCAGGATCCTTAATTTTAACAGCCAGTAAACTCAGACACACTTGTGGATTTAATGCTTATGTGTCATTTAAATCACCAGGTTAGAGCAAGCCCTAGAACAGGTAACTTCATATATGATTTAAAATTGGCTAAAACAAATAAAAAGAAGCCAAGTCAAGCCCCTAAAGCCTTCTTTAATTCAAACGTGTGCTCATTAATGAGATCTTGTTAATATTTCATGCACAGCCTCTCCCTATTCCCTTTAAAATATCTCTGTAATGGAGATTGCAAGCTGCACCATGCTCCTAGGGGTAATGAAACATTCAGAAGTGTTTAGGAAGGATCTTCAGATGTAATTCAGATAATGGTGCTTAAACATTCCTAAAAGGACCTCCGAGCTTCCGCCTCAAATAAGCTTCCGATGCAGGGTGGAGGCTCCTCTTTAGAGTTCCCACTGGGTGAGTCCACCCAGAGCGACAAGGGAGCAATGCTAGTGTCTGCCTCTGTGGTAACGACACTCCTCATAGGCTACAGCGGATACTCACTAACATAGCAAGAAAGTGTTGCAGGAAGGGAGGAGTGATGGAGGGCATTTCATGCCATTCACCTGGTCAATAAGATGCTACCAAGAGGTTCAAGAAACCACATGGGTTCATTGGACTCTCTCCATGGGAGGCAACTCTGGGGTCAAAGGTCATGAACAATACCTGCTGCTTTTGGGTGGGTGAACTTTTCCCATATCCATTAAGGGACAAAAGCGTAGAATGTCCCTTTTGTTTTCCAATATGACAGTTCAACATGCAAGCTCACGAGGCTACATCTGACGATTCAGAAGCCATATGGACTGACACATTGTTGCAAATCTCATAGCATCTACACTACCCGGCTAGCGAGTCCTTGGGGAGTCCTTTGGCTACAACTCCTTAGTACATCTCACCGAAATGAAAGATTTCTGTAAAGCCACAAAAATCGACTCCAATTATGGAAAACGCTCTTAAAAAACAAAACTGCTTTCAACGGAAAATGCATGATTCTGCAGGGGCTTTGGCGCTGTACCAACTAATCATTGAGATGTCCCCGTGTTCTTTAATTTCTCCAAGAACTCAGTGAATAATTCCCTATTACATTAAACTGTCAGTTATTTTCCCCTTAAGTTTTCAAAAAACAAAATTAAAATTGAAATGCTATTAGGTGCTCAGAAAAATAATTACAACTGAACTCTAAATAATCCAGCTATGATTCCGGACCACATTGTTGCTGATTTTTCATGCAGTCAGCCCATTTTATGGGACTGCTTTGTCTTTTTGGCACAATACAATAGGCTTATAAAGAAGAACATTTGAATATGTGCCTGACAGAGCTTCTAGGAAGGTCTTGAGAAAATAATTTCCTAAATTCTAAAAAGTCATGATACCTGACTAAAACTTTGTACATTTTTTTTCCTCCACAATTCAGAAAATGTATAATGTGAAGTCAGAGTTTTAAAAAACATCTAAAGACAATGCTAGAATATCCCTCTAATTGTAAGGACTTTGAAAAGGCCAAGGAGAAGTAAAAATTAGTAACAGTTCAGAGGTCAAGATACAGAATCTTTCATCAATTTCTTTCCATGTCCCACAAGCCTCTTCAAGCATCTAACGACACTAGTCCACCTCTCACAGGGGCCTCTTACGCCTCACCGCCACCTCATCTGGTGGGCTCCTACGCTCCTCTCTGGGGTCTGAGAGCCTTCCTTCTCTTGCCCACAGCTGTTTTTCTACCTGTTGTTCTAAGGCTGGATTCTAAACACGAGTTTGTTTCCTTCGGCCATCCAGTTAGGGTTTGCATTAAACTCCACGCTGCCGGTTTAGAACAGCTGAGCTGAGTGTGCCCGCCACTCTCTTCTCCAGGGGCACGTGTCTTGGGCTGACATAGTACACTCCCTGCTTCTCGGCCACCTGAGGACTGTGGGGTCCTGCTGGGCTCTGACCCCTAGCTTTGAGCATCTCTTTTCTGACCTCCCTTCTGTCCTCTTCCTATGAATGCCACTTCTTTATTCTTTACTACTGTTCAAACGTGGATGCTGGCCAATCATTGAAGAGCCTGCTCTGCCTCTCCTGAGTCTGTCTAACATCACCTCCCCAGTTATGACTGCTTCATCTTCTCTCCAGTCTGAAAATATGCCAGGAGTCAAAAGGATAAAGCCGTCAGCGGGCACACACAACTGTCCATGGGTTAGCCGAAACCCAATAACATCGGTCTTTCCTCCTGCAAAGAAACTTGTACCCTTTCCCAAATAAGTGGGTGGGTATGTGGGGAGGGGCGCCTGCCCACTCACCCATACTGATTTCCCCTAGCTTCAGTGTTGGGGGACGATCTCTTTCTCAGACTATTTGGTACCATGGAGTTCACTGTTCTCTGGCTTCTGCCTGTCCAACACTGCTGTCCTGGCTTAGAAGGCAGAAGTGGTGTGAGCTACACCTCTGTGCTTTCCAACATTTTGCCTGGTAAGCCCACCACACACCAGCTTCTTTTTGCTGTGGTGAGTGCTGGGTTCAGTCCCTGCTTCTTTGATGCTCAGTATGAGGGAGTGCTTGCTGCTGATTGGCACGCGCAGTGGCAGAAGGCAGCTTGGTCTCATGGTGTACCTTAAAAGCACCCGTGAGATTTCAACTTAGACTCTCTCAAAGTTCTTTTCCTAAGCCGAGTTGCTTTCTGCCCAGACAATGAGAACAGATTCTGTGCTATGCAACTGAGTTCAGTGCAGTATAGTGACTCACATTTCCAGAGTCCAAGTCCTCAGTGGGATACCTTCCCTTCGAAGTTAGTCAGCTCCTCTGGAGAAGAGCGCTATGCTTTGCTGAGCCAGATAATTGCTTCCTTATCCAGTATTAGGCTGGTAGCAGCAGCGTATCCATTTTTGTGACTTTGTGGTCTATCATCTGACTGCTTGGTATGTGCACATTCCTGGCTCATCTCTCATCCTCTTCCGGTGGAGAGTGGAGTCTCCGTAAAGAAGGGAAGAGATGAACTGGGAGGCATTGATGAGTCCCTCATTTTCACTAAGTGGTAGTTCAAAGTGTATGCGTATGTGGTTATAATTTGAAAAGTGGAAGATGTCAACAATAAAAGAAGAGTTGTGTATAGAAAAATAGAGAGGATTTAATTAAGAGGTGGGTAGATGTTGTTAAAGACACTGGAAGGGTATTTCAAGTCTGCCTGGGAAGGAGTTTATGGAACTGAGAGGGACTCAAGAAGACAGAGGATTAGAACACACGGCCTAGAGAGAAGACTCGCATGAGGGAGTGTACACCGGTACACAGGGCGCATCACATGGCACACCAGTACACAGGGCACATCACACTGTATGTCAGTACACATGGCATATCATGTGGCACACCAGCACACAGGGCACATCATGTAGTTGACAGGTACATAGGACACATGACATGGTACATAGGTATACAGGGTACATCACGTGGTCCTTCCACTCACCCTTCCTGCGTAGTGCATGACTGTGAAGGCTGGGCCTTGACCTTTGACGGCAACATTTCCATTGCCGTCCTTCATAGGAGAATACACTGTGTTTGTATTTGATGACTCCAGGAGACTCTGCAGCTTTCTGGGAAGATTTGGCTCCACGGGCCAAATCACTTGACTCTCCTCATCCAATAGGGAGAAGAATCCTGATGGTTTCTGAAAGTCAGCAAAATCAGAAGTTTGCTTCTGTTACTCCACCTGGTGTCCTTGATGCATGCCCTCCAGTTCCAGTATATTCGCACAGCCACTCAAAACATGAGTGTCTAGCTTTTCCACACACATCCATGTTTGCCCACGGTTGTGCGCTGGTTCCGCCACCCTATCTCAGATATAACTTATTCTGACAGTTTGGCAGCAAGAGCAAGGAGCATGTTACAGTGGTCAGAAAACACACATGGTAAGTAATTGAGACATCCGCTTTCGTAGAGACAGAAGGTAGAAAGTAAGGTACTGAGCTTTCCAAATAACTGCATGGCGTCTGTTGGAAACACGATCAAGCATTGTAGATGCAATGCGCGACTCCACAGAGCATCTCAGGCAAACAGAAGTTGCTGTTGACATGCTTGATGAAACAGTTTATCACATGTTTTTATTATCCCCCCCATTGTGCATATGTGTGTGTGTGTGTGTGTGTGTGCGTGCGCGCACACATGTTTACATGCCAGGGTATTCATGCGGAGCTCTGAGGGCCACTTGAAGGAGTCAGCTGTCTCCTTCCCTCAAGTATGTCCAGGATCGTAATCTAGGTCATCAGCCTTAGCACCAAGCTCTTTTTCCACGGAATCATTTTGCTGTCTCACATAATAGATCTTTACTTATACAATAGAGATACTGAGTCAAAAGCTTTTCACTTTATGCAGAGATGAAAGTATGAATGTAAACACACGCTGATGCCCTCAGGCTCAATTTTAACCAAAAATTAACTTAATCGAAGGTTATTTTGTGTATACACTTTTTCTGCCAACCTTTCAAAATTTAAGTTTTAGAGTCCCTGAAGACCAATACAAAACATGTAATCTATTTCATGGTATCACTGGCCTCATATTTTAGCTTACAAAACCCATTTTGTACACTGGCCTCTTGCAACTTTATAAAAGAGACGTTTAGGTTTGATAAATAAAATAGCGAATGTCCTTATATCATCCAGCTCTGAGAGTTCTTGTCCTTTGAATGAAGTGGTGAGTTTTCCACTGCCCCAAGGGTAATTTGTGCTCCTCAAAAGGCTATTGGGGGCTATAAAGGCATTGCAGAGTCTTATATATAAGGCTGCCTCACAAGCAAGGCCTTCAGAAAGAAAATTCTCTCTCCAGTGCACCTGAATGCACACATCCCGTTAAGTATCTAATTATGTTATGTAAGTACCTGGAAGAAGAAATCCAAAACTCCAGCCTGGTTACCAGGAGAATAGGCAGTTTCCATGGCAACTCCCTCTTGTACACACTCTGCCTGCTCTTGCAGGAAAAGTGCTTCTTGGATATAGTAATGCATCTTCTCGTTGGTCAGGTTGACACAGAGCTGTTTCGGGGAAGAGAACAAAACAGCAGATAACAGGGACTCACAGAACAAGCAGTCCATTAGGATGACTCATGAGTTTCGCCCTAGAAGGCAGCTTCACTTAGTCACTTCTGAGGTCATCCTGTCCCAGTGTTCAACATGAGGTGAGCAAGTTAAACATAAGAAATGTAACTGCGGTGCCAGTGTATAAACCGAGTCTCAAGCACTTAAAAACAAAAGGAAAAGCATTCCTGAAAGGAAGACAGATTGGGCTCTTGAGGACAACCTGTAGCTAAAAGCCTTTCTGCTGTGGGGTTCCACGGAGAGGGGCATGCCTCTTGCATGCCCTGTGCTGGTTACATATTGGTGGTGGGTGAGCGGTGTGGACATAGACTTCCTCTGGAAGTTATGCCTAGACTAAGGGATTCGTTACACAAATAGTGTTCTTAATTGGAATACACCTGTTGAAAACTCTCAAGTTTCCGGAAAAGGGTCCCTAGAGGAAAAGAATCTTATTTCTCAGTTAAGTTTTTCTTTATCTTAAAATGTTTATTTATTCTTCCACTGTCCTCCTCGCTCACACACAGTATCTTAGCACACCAACCTCATCACCCCCTCTTACCCCCTGTGCACTCCCTTCTTTCCTCTTCTTCCCATGAACCCTTTCTTCTCCAGTCTTGTCTTTTGGGAAATCAACGGCATTTAATCAGGGTTTCTCTTCAGCCTGGATGAGGGCGGCTGAAGCAGGGGCAGCTGACCAGTGGCTACAGCACTGAGAACTATGTCTCCCCACTCCAGCCAACCATGAACTGCCTTGTAGCATGAGGCCCTGCTTGTTGGGGTTTCTGTCCTGCCCAGTTCCCACAGCTGGTAAATCCCAAAGAAAATATACAGAAGTCTATATTAATGATAAAACTGATTGGCCCATTAGCTCAGGCTTTGTATTAGCTCTTATAACTTCTGTTAACCCATTATTCTTATCTATGTTAGCCACATGGCTCGGTATCTTTTTCAGTGCAGGTCACATCCTGCTTCTTCGATGTCTGGACAGGGCTGTGGGAAGAGCTTCCTTCTTCCCAGAATTTTCCTGTTCTCATTGCCCCGCCTCTACTTCCTGCCTGGCTACTGGCCAATCAGCGTTTATTTAAAACATAATTGACAGAATACAGAATTGTCCTGCACCACTGCCTCTACCTAATTAGGGAGGGGCTGGGCCTCACGAGCCTGTCCCCCACCCATGTTGGAATTTTGACAGGTCTTGTGTAGTAGCCATAGATCCTATGAGTTCATGAGCAGCCATGTCGCATGCAAAACAAGCAATTTGAATTAAAATAAAATATCATTTTCTTCCAGGCACTTTCTCATTTATTTTTATTTATTTTTAATATTTATCTTTTTATCCTTTAAATTTTTCATGTATGTGCACAGCGTGTCTTGGTCATATCCACACCTCACTTCTTCTGTCCAACCCCGAGTCATCCAACATGTCTCTCTCCCAGCTTCATGGCTTCAGTTGCCTTTTCCTTTTTTCTTTTTTATAACACATTGCATCTAATTAGCCCATATGTACAAGCATGTAGGGCTATGCCCTAGGGCACAGGCAACCTATCAGCAGCCACCCCCAAAGAAAAGTGACTTTCTCTTCTCCATCAGCCATCAACGGCCAATAGTTCCTCGGCTAGAGGAGGACAGCTGCCCTGTGGTGGAATTTTTCAGTAGCTGGATTTTGTGGAGGTCTTATGCGGGTAGCCACAGCCTCCTTTTACATTAAAAACTAAACTGAAAAACACAAAGACTTGTCCTTGCTTATCAAGTGAAATTCACTTCTCCTCTTCCCTTGATACGTCTTGGTTCTGCCAACACTGTTTTTCGGAAAGTCTCCAGAAATTCATACCTCCAAGTCAAATACTGAGTTCTCAGCAGCCATGTTGTTGGAGCCCCAGTGACATATGCCAGATGTCCACCCCTTTGGTCACATCTCCTGTCTTGGGCTTTGGCCTCTCTTGACCTCTTTTTCCTCAGCCATGCTTCCTGACTCTCCCCCAGGTGCTCTCCAGCTCCCCACCTCAGCCCTGCTTTGCCTACTGCATACCTCCTGCAGGGCTGAGGCCCTTTGTCTCACAGACCCTCACCCCTCCCATCTGCTTCCTGAACACATTCAGATCCTACAGTTAAAACGGGCACTGTCTAGTGGTTCCCTTCCACGGAAGGGATCATTTCTCTTTTGTGCACTTAAGGCAAACACCGCATGCGAAATTCTTATAATTTTATATCAGTTATTATTTCTTAGTAACAAAACTGCCTCAGTATTAAGGGACTTAACGACATTTTGAGTGGAGGAAACACAACAAAATAAGTTTTTGAAATAAGGTGAAATGACTTAAAATTTCAATTTTCCTTCTCCACTGGCTATTTTCATAAGCCTGTCTCTCTTTTTTGTAATTAAAACGGATGTGGCAAGCATAGCTGCTCCTTCCAGAGCCGGGATTTGTCAGACACCGACTTGACAGCTCCACAGAAAGCCCTACTGGGGATCGGTACACCGCGAAAGAAATACGGTTGCTAGTGGGGCTCTGACGGACAGGCGTGAGCTTGATAAAGGTAAGACAAGGGGATAGAGCAGCTGAGCAGCACCTGCAGTGCAGCAGGTTTTGCAGCCGTGCCCGCATGCTGAACTCAGCCTCCCTTTGCCAGCTGCAAGCTTTCACCCCGTTCAATTCTCTTTGCTGCAGTCACATTGCAGGAAGAGTGATGTGTCCCATTTGGTCGCCAATCTCCGCTTCAGCTACACCTTCAGCCATCAGTGCAGTCCCCTGACGTGACTGTGTCCATTGGAAGTACGTGCTTAGCTAAGGAGCTTTCTGCTTTAAATCCCAGAAACCTCCAGTGTTCTATATACCCCACGGAATACAGTTGTCAAAGACCAGAGAGCAAACATTCCAGGAAGGGGAGGAGCCTGAGAGATTCCTCTGCAGGGTAAGGCACTTAAGGCCAAGTCTGAAGACCAGAGCTCAATTCCCAGACCCCCAGGGTAGAAGCAGGGAGCTGATTCTTGCAGATTCCTCTGAGAGTGTAGGACGGCTATGTGCACAAGTGCATGCATGAGCACACACACGCATTTATTTTTAATATTTATCTTTTTATCCTTTAAATTTTTCATATATGTGCACAGCGTGTCTTGGTCATATCCACACCTCACTTCTTCTGTCCAACCCCGAGTCATCCAACATGTCTCTCTCCCACATCGTGTGTGTGTGTGTGTGTGTGTGTGTGTGTGTGTGTGTGTGTGCGTGCTTAAACTGTTTTAAAGAGAAAGAAGATTCTGCAAGTTCAATGGTCATGATGGAGTCGCAGTGGGAAGACCATGATGGAGACAGGAATTCCAAATTTAAAGAGATCTAATCTTGCTCTTTAGGCTTTCCCGTGACCACAAGGCAACAGCACTGCTGCATGGTTCCTGTTGCGGCGGACAATCTTCAAACCTACAGAAGTTCTTTCAGACCCAACACCAAGTGATCAGAAAGGAGAGCAATCCTGGGCTGTTAGTTTTCTATCTATAACTAAGAATTTTTGTTCTTATTGTACGGCTGTTAATATCTCAGATTTATTGTTTGTTTTTAATCTATTTTCATGAACATACATTTTTACACCTATTTTGATGTAAGTGTATTTATTAATACTTTATTTGATATTTTTCTATATATAACTCTCTTTCTACTGTATTAACGATAAAAAACTTCATGTGACCCCTCCTGGAAAGAGGCTCATGTCACTGACTGGCAGCTGAGAAACAAACGTTGCTTCTGCATTGTCTAGAAAGAAAACAGATACGAGCTTCCACAGGAGAGATGGGTATCCAGAGAGGATTAGCTGCTACACAGGGTACAATGGCATTAGACCTGGGAAGACTTGGGGATCCTGGGGAAGAAGAATCCAGAGAGGTCTTTCTGGAGAAAACTGGGGACCCTTCAAGTTCCGCTCCCTGAACACAGCCTATGTATTTTGTTTATATTAATTTTACTCTAAAGATAATCTTAGCTATTGTCTCCATCTTACACTGGTGCCAGTTTCTTTGGCTTGAATTTTCAGTTTTACATCCATGTTAGCCATTTATCTTTAATGGCACTGAGTTACCAAATACTAGATGTGGTAACTTTGGACTATACCAGTGTGGCTCTGGGGACACAGGGGACAGTTAAATACTGAAGTCTTTCTGGGGAATGAACTTCAAAACTACCTGTAAATGTCAATAAGGCAACTAACACAACCCTTCTACCTCATGATTGGTACTCAGTTGAAACGTAAAAAGTATACATCAAAACAACAAAAGGGTCCCAAACTGCCAAAACTCAATGAATCTGCCTTCATTTTCACTGTATGCAAAAATCTGTGTGTGTGTGTATGTGTGTGCGTTCACACATGTGCATGCGAGAGTGTATAAGTGTACAGTACTACCAGAGGAAACATTAATTAGCATATTAGTTAAGGTTCTAGGGTTTCTAGAAGCATAAATCTGCATCAGGCAACTAAAGGATCATCAGCTTCAATGCAAAACAATTTTTATTTCTCATTTTGAGATCTACCCATCAGAGACGTGCGAGAAGCACATTAGATCTCCAGGTATTCCTCAGAGCAGACTCAAAAGTGGGTGAAAGGCAAGGACAATACTGAGTAGCCATTTAATTAGCATGGATACTGCTCTTACTAAACCACATGCTTCATACATTAAGTGAACTAACAGGTTTAATAATAAAAATGATGCATTCCTTGAAACCTCTCTTCAGCAACAGAACCTCGCTGCTTATCCAGATGGCCCGTCATTTGTATTAATGACAAACTTAATTTCTTGAGTAAATGTTCACCAACTGTTCTCCATTTTTACTGCTCAGTGAAATCTATCTGGAGCAAAACTTGGCAGTGCACGGCACGTACATCACAAAATTGAAGGGGAGGATTGATGAAAGCTGAATCCAGTCAAAGGCAGAGCCCCTGTGTCCCACAGTGGGGACGGTCATCCTTGCTGCTCACTGGCATTAACTGGGAGCTTTGTGCAAAAGGCTGATGCCTGGTTCTGACCCTGAACCCATTAAAATGGAGTGGGGCCGAGGCACTGATGTGTTCAAAAGCTTTTCAGATTGCTATAGAACATACCAAGCTAGACAATGAGAAATAAATGAAGCCAATTTGCCAATTTGTTCAGCAGTTAATCTAGAGATATATGCAAAATGTGTTGTGTATTACTGTGCACTTGTGTGTGTATTTGAGAGAGGAGAGAGAGAGAGGATATGTTGCAATTTCAGATACTGGACATCTCTCAAAAATGTCTAGAATATTCAACTGTCTGAGATGTCGATAGGTATTTTCTAAGAAAGCATTGAACAGGCTGACGCCTACTGGAGAAACACTGAAGCAAGTTGGCTCACGAGCTTCTGTGTAGGACTTCCTAAGGCCTTTAAGAAGTCAGTTAGATGATGGGTCTCCAATTCACCTCCTCTGAACACTTCCTTTTGTCTACATTGCTGATGTGTTTCCCCAGGGAGTCAGCTATGCCTGAGATCAATATGTTGTCTACAAAGGAGAAGCTGTGGGAAGCTAGAGAGGGCAGCCTACCTCCTTCCAGCTTTCCTTTTAACAATTGTGGATCTTGTCTCCTTGCCCAAGGCTTCCCACCCCACCATTCTGGCTTAGAAAAGGCACATTTCCTGTCTCCTACCACCATCTACCTCCCAGACTGAGCATCTCACCCCTGCCAGCAGACTAGCCCTATTGAAATGGCAGTGAAGTCATTATTGTTGCAGCATCGAACCCCTGTGGGAGACCCTCCGTCAGCAGATAGACTTCCTTTGGTTTGTTCAGTTTCATTTTGGAGAGGATGCCAGCAGGTCATGGTCCTTGAAGCCTCTCTCTTGACAGCTTGACTCAATGAGGAGGAATGGGGTCTTGAAGAATCCTTGGGTCATGTGGGTTTGTTCCCTGTCTTCATCAGAGGAGGATGCTCTTTATGTAGGGCCTGCTGAGCCCTGCCTCTTCTCTTACCCTCCTGCTCATAGGTCCTATGAGGATCAAGCCTCCTATCCTGGGACCAGGGGCACAGTGTCTAGAAGATATCTTAGGAGTGGACACAACTTTGCCATAGATAACAGTTATTGTTGACAGGTGGCGTCTCAGAAGAACCATGGAACAATAAATCTCCATTCTTCTAAATTATCCAATACAAAGAATTCTGTCACCACAGCACAAAACTATCAGTCAGATCATGGTGTTGAGCATGACGGCTTGATCCTCAGGAAGCAGCCAGCCAGCAACAAAGCATATCTTCCCATTGGAGTCAGTATTCTAGCAACAACAGCTAGCTCAGGGTGGAAGAGCACCAGTTCAAAGGGAAATGATCTTAGATATTTTGAAGGACACCTCATAAATCACACCTCAGCTCAAGCAAAACCAGACTCTAGAAATAGAGCCTTTGGCCAAAATGCCCTTAATTCAAAGCCTCTGTCATTGTTTCTTATTGTTTACCATTTTCAAAGAAAACAATGAATGTATATTTTTGTTTTGTTTTGGCAATAAACTTTTGGTTTAATTAACATACCTTTTCACATACAGTTACAAGTACAGGCCTAAAAATGACTGACATACAATTTCTGCCAAATGTATTGTCCTTTTCACATCACAGTCACAGAAGTAGAAGCTAGAGGTAAGAACTGCAGGCTGACGGGGACACTGCATTCGAGGTCCTGCGGGTCTATGTCTGAGTTCCAGTCTGATCGCACAAGGGCTTTTCACATCACAGTCACAGAAGTAGAAGCTAGAGGTAAGAACTGCAGGCTGACGGGGACACTGCATTCGAGGTCCTGCGGGTCTATGTCTGAGTTCCAGTCTGATCGCACAAGGGCTTTGAGTTATCCTTAGTGTTCCTAAGACAGTCAGAGATCAAACAGGACAATGATCTCACTCAAAGGAGAAGCATAACAAAACTTATCCATTCTCCATCATATGCAAACACCACCCATAAGTGCTTCCCTAGTTAGTAACATTAGGGATTCAGGGTTTTTATTCAGATTGGATATCTGGAGAACATTTTCTCTTCTCTAGATTTATTATGTAGTATTAATTAGTATTTAATACAGTGATATTGATTATTAAAGAATAAATATGTGATCATGAAGTATTATTCATTGTCTTACTCTTTTTCCTGTTGCCATGGCGAGGGAGACCTGAGGAAGGAAGCCTGCATTGTGCCTCATGGTGGAGGGTGCAGGCCAGCACAGTGTGTGGGGGGGTGTGGTGGCTCAGGTGAGAGGGTGCAGCACAGTGTGGGGGTGTGGTGGCTCAGGTGAGAGGGTGCAGCACAGTGTAGGGGTGTGGTGACTCACGGTGAGAGGGTGCAGCACAGTGTAGGGGTGTGGTGGCTCAGGTGAGAGGGTGCAGTACAGTGTAGGGGTGTGGTGGCTCACGGTGAGAGGGTGCAGCAGTGTGGGGGTGTGGTGGCTCAGGTGGGAGGGTGCAGGCTAGCACAGTGTAGGGGTGTGGTGGCTCAGGTGAGAGGGTGCAGCACGGTGTGGGGGTGTGGTGGCTACTATCAGAAGGAGAACACAAGTGATACCCTTTATCTGGCTCTCTCCTTTTTTCTTTCCCTCAGTCCAGGACTTCAGCTATGGGGCACTGCTACTCCACATGCAGGGTGGGACACTTCCCTCTTCAGGTAAACCTTCCCTTCTGGGAATGTCCCCAGAGCTGTGCCCCTCTTACATGATTCCAAATCAGTCAAGTTGAAGTGGAGGGGCCATGGGCTTAACATGGAATATGTTTCTAATATGTACATAGATTCATATGGATTCTTCATTTTTGTTTTGAGGCATTTTCTCTGCATTGACATGGTGCTAGGGTGGGAAGGCATTCCTGCCTCTTTGACTGATATTAAATGGATTTGGTGTAAAATTCTGCTGTGGAGGAAGGAGCTAACAGCACATAAAACTTATTAGAGGATTATTATCTTTGTACTTCTCACAATAGCAACTATCCCATCTTTAAAGGAAAAGAAAAAACCCAGCCAGTCATTAAGGGGAAGCACCTACTCATAGTAAGGCTTAGATCTGTCTTCTGATAGACTGCTGGTTGGGCTGCCTTTACTAACAACATGGCAGCAGGCTGGATTCTGAGCCTGGATCCGTGGGAACTACCGAGAATGACATAAACTATCTGTGCTTTGTTTCAGCACCAATGATGTAAATGAATGCACAGAACATGTTTTGAGAAGTAGAGTCATCAAATGTACAGTTCATATATATATATATATAGCATATATCATAAATTTATATATATATATGTATGTATGCATCAGCTTACCTGAAGAAGCCTCCATACTCTTCTCATACATAGACTTCTGATATCATAAGAGGCATATTAAAAATGCCATGTGGTCACATAAATATTTGGTTCCTTTATTTTTCTGTGTAACTGCCCAGCAGAAAACACTTAAGACAGAGCTAGTCATGTTACATAAGCATGGTTTTGGAATCTGCATGGAAGATGAGTTAAGACCACTATGAGATTGCCCACCAGTTATTCAACATATGGGTCCTACTGATGTCCAACATTTTTCAGGGATGTGCTGTGGCTAAAATCACTTGGACGGTGCCCACTGAGAGCTAAAATAGCAGCAGCATCAAACCTTTGGCACTTTCCCATCCAATCAGAATCGGCCCTTCTCCTTCACGGGGCTGGCTTCAGCCTATGGAGGACAGCAGATCTGTGAAGGCGGAGTACTGATCAGGCCACAGTGTCCCAAAGCTTGCTCCTTTGGGAGGCTGCAAAGGAAGCTGGCCAAATGACTGCAAAAAACCAAACTAGCCCTCAGAGAGCAACCTCCACAGAGGTTCACCTAGAGAGAACCAGGGAAGGCAAGCTGAGGTCCAGCTAAGAACCGGTATTTCCCTGAGTTCTTGGCTGAGGGAAACTCAAATAAGAGCCCTCTAGCTGAGTCCTCAAACTCTGGCTCCGGTTGTGCCCAAATTGCTGACCCTGAGAATCAGGAACGTCACAGGTATTTGCTTTTAACTTCTTGGGCATTCTCTGGACCCCATTATGGGTAGCATTTTAACTTTCATTTGGTATCTAGATGCCATATTCCTTAATCTGCTCACAGTCTCTGAACAAACGAGGGCCAATGCTTTTCAGGTCTCAGCTGTTTCGTATGCATTTAGATTGGTTTTAATATATAGCCCTCCCTGTAGCCACTTTCCCTGCGTCTTATATGAAAGCAACAGTCACCATGCACTCTTTGCTGCTGGATGGTGTGGAGGGTGACCTCATGGTTTATCACATTGTGCTCTTGAAATTTTTAAGCTTTAAAATTTCTGGATGGATCATGAACATTTATTACGTAGGTTTCCCTCTTCTTCTGTTTTTCCTTCCATCCATCCGTCAGGTAACAAACTACCATAGCCTATTTCTCTCCACTGAAGCACCTAACACCACTGCAAAGTTATATAATCTAAAAGATTATGTTCATTATTGTGGGAGTTTGAATGTAACTGGCCTCTATAAGCTCGTAGGGAGTGGCACTATTAGGAGGTGTGGCCTTGTTGGAGGAAGTGTGTCACTATGGGGGCGGGCTTTGAAGTCTCATATATGCTCAAACTATGTCCAGTGTCTCAATTCACTTCCTGTTGCTTGTGAATTAAGATGTAGAATCCCCAGTTCCGTGCACCTCCAGCACCATGTCCTACTGAACTAAACCTCTGTAACTAGAAGCCAGTTTTCCTTTAAAAGAGTTGCCAAGGTCATGGTGTCTCTTCACAGCAATAGAACCCCTAACGAAAATCATTATAAATCAAGAAGTTGTAACTCATTAGAAAGTTGCTTCCCAGTCCACTGCCTACCTACATTGAAACCTTATACCAACAGTTACAGAGCTGGAAGGCAGTGGGGTATGTGAATGGGACCACTGTCTTGGTTAACAGCATGACTGCTTTTATGGAGGAGGATTTCGCATCCCACAATAGAAAGCTGCAAAGGGCTCTCCAAATAAGAAGAGGTCCTCAACAGACTCAGAACCTAGAAACTATGGCATCTTGATCTTGGGTTTCCAGACTCCAGAACCGTGGGCAATGACTGTGTGCTGTTTACCCAGTGTAGGGCAATTTATGACAACAGCACAGAGATAGTGAAGAGTGCTATAGCGCCAAGCTGACCTGGTAGGGTGACAAAGGACACAGAGGCAGGGAAGCTTCCTGCTACCTCCTCCAGGATGTCTCTCTTCTAACCACCCAACAATGTTCACCACAGAGCGAAAACCACCAGCAAACCCACTGTGAGGTTTTCTTCCTTATCATAAGGAACCAGTCTTATCCTCCACAAATTTCAATTGCGAACATACTTGATAAAATTCAGCTATGTACAAAATAATGTACCAGACAATTTCAAAAACCGTGTGGAGTTGGCACTTTAGTCAATAGCTGATCTTTCCATCAATAAACTCAAAGCAGGATAGAATGAATGCTTATAAAGGCATTACTATTCCTTAGATGTGCTTGTGAATACAGCAAGGATTCCTTAAGCATTGCTGCTTAAGAGTGCAGTGGAACGGAAAATGAGGAAGTCCTGTTAGCAACAAAGGAATCCACAGAGAATCAAACCAGTGGCCTTTAAAAAAAAGTTCATATGCAAATTTTGGAATTTACTGCTTCCAGGTAAAGATTTTGCATTTAGACTAAGAAACAACCTTATCTTTCCAGAAGATTCCTAGTCACCATTATGTACAGAAGCAAGGCGGACTTGCTAAGAAAATGGAATATTAAAAAAATTATTCTTTCATAATCGAAGTCTAAGAATCAATCTTGACATTTTATCCATCAGTGCTTAAAAGTAGCATTTAAACAAAAGATTGATTCATGTGTTAGATCTTAAGGGAAAAACGTCCCTTCCTGATACCCAGAAATCACAAACGGTGAGTATATTCTGAAATACATCATTAAACACTCAGCAGAAAGAAAGAATAAGGGCTGCGTGTGACAGTGGGTCAATGTATGTTTTAATAAAGAAGCAGCGTGAACACCGTGTGCATCATCTATGAGCACAGACTGAAAGTGTGACCTGACCCTGGGTGTGGAACAACATGGTAGGAGGCCAGTCTCCCGAGAATGGAACTTCCCAGGACATCCTCCCACTACGATTTCTGAAAAGTTTCTGCACCCCAATGAGCCTCTCCTCTGAGGCAATAATCCAAATCAGACCAAATCAAACCAAATTAGAAAAAAAAACAAGTTTAATGGATACCAATGCTCCCAGGTGACCTTCAGCCCCCTCAGAGAGGAGACAGGGAAGAATGACCAGAAAACCAAGTGTTTGTTCTCTGGGATACGATTTAAATACCCTGTGGGAGTGGTCTTGAACATCTCTGGGGAGGGGTCATCATTTGGCAGGCTTTCTTGGAGGTGGAGTCTGGACTGAGGCAATTCCCAGGGGAGGGGACTTGGGATGGAATTTCCACCGGAACATTCCAGACCCTTTGGATACATGGATGCCAGGGGCTGTGGTGTGGCCTTAACCCAAAAAATTTCTATGTGTCATTTACTGGGACATGGGTAAATAGTGGATGTCATTGTATACATGGAGGTGTGTGTTTATGTGTGTGTGTGGAGCACACAATACACAGGGACCCAGCAGAGCAGCTGCAGATCTGGGTGCAGCGGGCAAGCGCTCCTGCTCACTCTCCTCGCCTCCTTTATAACTACTGGGATACAGCGCATACAGGCAGCTAGGAACAAGTGTGAAGAGACTCCTGGCCCGTGTGGTCTTCTAACTAGTGTTCTCTTTCTTAACCCCAGATTGGAGGAGGTATAGAGCTGTTTTCTACTAAAACTGAGCAAAACCACAGTTTCCAGTATTCTCACAAGACAGGAAACTATACATTGGGATATCCTACACCACTCCTGCCGCTCTCGTCGGCGCCTCGTCTCTCACTCTGTCTGCAAGCTGGCTCTTCACATAAATAGGGAAGCCAGAACGACAAGAGACAATTCACCTTGGCCCAGATATCTCTGCCACCAAAAGTCACAGATCTGGATTTCACATGGATTCTATGTAAAACTCCTTGTCCAGTATCACTGATACCCACATTGTAGAATAAGAAAATAAAGGCAAATAAATCAATCACAAATTATACATGAAACCCCGCAAACAAGCAGCAACAAATTCAATTTTCTCTAAGTGTTGTGTGGTTATATGAGTGGTCACTAATATCTCCGCTTTTCTTTAACATTTACATTTTAACTATTTTTAATTTGCTTTAAAAACTATTCCTGTAGTACTACTAAGAGGTATATACAGATAAGATCTTTCTTAAAAGCATGCTCAACTGGAGGTGAGTGAAGGACAACTAATAATTCTCCAACAGGACTGTGTGGATCTCTCCAACAATTCTGTGTGTGCATCACACAGCAGCGTGTGGCACAGCAGGGACCCTGCATTCTGATGCAAGCTAAGCTCTCTGGGGGCTGCTTCCTGATCTCAGATGCCTCTGTTCTCTAGCTTCTGATCAAGCACAACATTCACGTGCCCACACACAGCTAAAGACCTTCACAGGAACGGTAAAACTCAGGACTCTGAGCACGTGAACCATGGCGTGAGGATGGATCGGCCAGACACCAGGAATGCTAACTTGAACTAAGAGAGGACAGACATCCTTTGTTAAGCCCATATTTGAATATCTTAATACAAACCACAAGTTGTAAAATCAATTCACATTCACAAGATTTTAAAAGAAAACCTACTTACTTGCTCAAATTCATTCTTTTGAAATTCCTCAAAACCGAAAATGTCCAGTATCCCAATGTCCAATGTCTGTGGGCTGAAAGGAAACAGAGCAGAGTAAATGGGCATTCTCAGTAGCCTCCCCTTTAAAAAGACTGCAAAGCCACAGAGAGTCACAGCCGATTTAAATGAAAAATCAGTGAACAGTGACTTTGGAGTCTGGTGGAAAACTCTGAAAGTTGGCAACACCAGGCCACTCCGTGAAGGCTGCTTTTCACACTATGTACTGATAAATGCACTTTGCTTACTAGGTTAGAAACAGAACAATGGATGGGTGACGTCATACTTGTTTCTCTGAAGTTGTGTCTGTGTCCTTCCCACTAGACCAGACCTGCTGGCCCTCAGAGCTGTGAATCCACATGCTCTCCCTATGTGCACTCCGGGTTCCTTACACAGCCAAGATCAGTCCATTCTGTATAAGAGCTATGTTAGGAGGTAGGTGATCTCCGACGGGCCAAATTTTGGCCCTTCCTGCTGTTATCTTCCCCATGGACTGTTTACAAAGAAGGGGCAACTCTGACAAATTTAAACCATGTTGTTATTCAGTGTGAACTGTCTTCGTGGGAATTCATGGCAGTCTTGGTGACAGTGAGGGTCCTAGTGTCTGTGTCCAAGTGGCAGGTGAGGAAGGACAGGGAGGGTGGCTCTGAGCACCAAGACTCCAGGCACCGATGAGAAGACATTTGCCATATACATTTTGGAAATTTAAATTGACAGATCTTTCCTCAGAAATTATTCTGATCGTAACAAAGCTAGAAAAATGTTTGAGTCGTTTGCACTGGTGTTCCCATGTGGAGGTGTTCATTCTAAGAAAATGGCTAAAATATCACTAGAGGTTTATGACCAAGGCTCTTTGTTGGCTAACTCTAGTGATACCAAAAGAAATGACCAATGCCCCACAACCAAGATAAGGAATTAAGTGTCATACATGTGTAGTACACTGATGTAGTAAGAACGGTCCCATTTACAGGGAGGGAAACACACTCTCTAAACAGAGCATTGCCCAGGTAGAGACAAACAGTCAGGAAGAAACAGAGCATGCTCAGGAAAGGGAAACAGGATTGTGTTTACTTCTCACCTTTGCTTGGTTATTTTGATAACCGGCAAATATTCTACCGATGCTTACAAAATTATATGAAAACATAGGAAACGTTCAGCAACAGTAGTAAGTCGAGAGAAAAGCTAGAAACAAATGTATTCCTTAGAAGAATTGTAAACTGTGTAGTGTCAATCACGTTAAACAATGCACAAGGATGGCCCCAGTGGATAAAGCACTTGCCATGCCGGCGTGAGAACCTGAGTTGTTTTTAAAATATCTGATTGGATTCCAAACATGTTTAGTCACTAATTAAGATGGTTTAAAAAAAAATCCAGAGTTACAATCAAAATTAAATGTAAGTTTATATTACGGTGAGGAAGTCTGACTGCAAGGCCTCAGGGGAAGGCATGCTTCTTTAGAAGCTGGTTTCAGTCCCGTACCACTGAGTGGAGTTGTGTCTGTGACCTCCGTTCTAGGAACTTGCAGTCAGGGAGTGGCCTGTGGTGGTACAAAATGACCAACATGGCTGCCATCCCCTGGGAAGCTCTGGTCCTGTCACACAGGTGTGACACTCTATATGTAGGCTGCAGAAGAGAGAAGCATAAACAGTCTCAGATTCACCAACACCCAATCTTTCAGGGGTAAGGAACATAGCTATGACGTGGGCCTTTTTACGTCAATTTTCCGAGAGTCCTAATTGAAGCTTCCCTGGTGGTTCATAACGTACATTAGCTTATTAGTAAATTAAACACCTTTTACATCACGCAAATATTAACTGCTGTGCCACTAGTCTGTTTGATCACATGTGCATGTGTGGGTGGGAGAAGGTTTGACTCTTGAGTCAAACACACCATCGGAGCTGAGGTGTCATGGCAGGTAGAAGCCAGGTTACTTTGCGTTCACCCTCATCCCCTTAGAGTTCCCCTGGAGAGTCCTCTCAGGCACAGGTAGGCTCAGGGAAGGGACTCCAAACATATTTAGTCACAAGATAAAAATACATTCTGAAAAAGATGGTAAGTCAAGGAAAGTCTTAGTCAGGAGCCATGAGGGAGTGGGATGAAACCCAATTTCAACACGTGACCAGGAGGCCTTCGGCAAGGCCTGGATGTGGGGTATTCTTTCAGGCAAGCTGTTGGGAAAGAACCTTGGCAGAAAACCCTCAGCTAAGTGATAGGTGAATCGGCTTCTCTGGCAGAGAGCAGACCAATAGGGTGCCAGGATGGGTAAGAATCAGTCTGGATGCATTCCAGACTTGAACATCATTGTTCGCCTCCTTGCCATTGGGGGCACCTGGATTCACAGAGGTTAGTGTTGGGGTGTCCCTGAAGGGGTTGACTGCTGTGGCACTTGCAAGCTGTGCATTCACAAGTCATGTGATTGTCATAAAAATGAGTGCGATAAAAGTCTCTTGTATGCTTTTATCTGTGAAATCTGCAACGCAGTCCAGTGCTCTTAATGAACACACGTCCCCTCGTGAGAGCCTGCATTTACAGCCATGCTGTATGCAGACTCGTTACCAAGAATATCTCCAGAAACAGAAATCAAGTCAACCTACTACATGGTTTGATTATTTTTGAAAACCATAAACAATATTTAAATGATATCAATGCTTGCATTCTGGATCTAAAACAACTCTCATTTCAGGATGACAGGAGGCTGGGAAAATAAAGCCTCGCTATGCCACCGATTGCTCTCTAGTCATTAAAATGATGGTTCTGAAGCTCAGAAACACAGATGAATAGTTACTGTAAATGAAAATAGCCAGATGCAAAACACAGTATTGGAGGGATGAGGCAACGAGGGCCTTCATACGTGCCTAGAGACAGCCCAAATTGGAAGTTTGGAATGTGATTTGGCTTCCTTTACTGAACTAAAGAAGTGTTTGTGGAATGACCCAGAAATTCCACTCCTGGGCATATATCCAAGAGAACGAGTCCATATGTCCAATCGAAGACAGATACAAGTCTCTTGGGACATTTTTGTTCATACAATAAGACTGGTAATGCTAAACCAAATGATGAGCCAGTTACCTGTGTTCTTATGTTGCTGTATTTTTACAGAGGAATCTTGGGCAGAAGCAAGCTAAGAATGAGTAACTAATAACAGTTGAGCATGCACCTTAACACTGAGTGGAAGCAACCACCCAAGTTAAAGAAAAGGAAGGAACCAGGTCATCTTGAAGATCATGCAGTTGGAGGCTGCGGGGTCGAAGGTGGATGCAGAGTCCACAGAACCATGTAGAACCGTGTAGATAACAAGGAGCTAAGGTAGGCTGGCCTTCAGCGGAACAGTAAGGAGATGTAGGTTGGTGTGGATCCCAACTACGCAGAGAACAGAGTTTGCCAGATAAATAAATGCTAAGTGATAGGCTCTTAGATACATGTTTATCTTGGCATGAGTAAGTCCAGAATAACCTGAGGGTATGACATTTTATGACCATCCTCACCTGCTACAAGTCCCCACATACCATTTGTTATCAGAAAGGTAACTGCAGGCAAGTGCATTCCAGATAAGGCTTCTGAGTAGCCCAGACCTTGAAGGAGAAGTGCAGACATATTTTCAAGAAGTTGAATACAGTTACCATAGTGTTTTGATACAACCCACCCTTGAGTTCATTTGTGACCGGGAGGGTCAAGTTTCACTGTCAGCTCAGCTCCTGGGCATGGCTATTAGGGAGTTAGCAGAGCCGATTAGCTGAGCAGGTGATACCTTCCCTGAATGTAGATAATACTGGTCTACGGACCAGGAGTCCACACTGAATAAAAGGGGGCAGGGGAGGAGAAAGCCAGGCACATGCCAGAATTCCTTGCTCTCTGCTTCTACACTCATGGAGACGTGGGGAGGGGTCTCAGATGCACACTTCCATCCACGTGGTCCATACTTCCTCACCATGATGGGTCGTATCCTCAAACCTTGAGCTAAGACACATCCTTCCTCCCTTAACTCACTTCCTGTTGGGGACTGGATCACAAGGACAAGAAAAGCAACCGGCACAGCCTTGGTCTGCCCTCCCATGTCTGCCAGCACCTTTTGCAGTCACCTGCTGTGGTGAACTAAAAGCTAGAGTTTAGAGATGTACTCCGGACAAAGATGTCACTCTCCTGGCAGAGAGAAAAAAAAGTGGCTTCATATGTCCTGGGCCAGAGGCACAGATTAGGAAACCACAGGGGGTCTTGTGATTGCCATACCTTGTCACAGAGGGAGTGATGATCCTGCAAGTTTGTATATGGCATATGAATCTTGGGGTGAGGTGGGGGAAGCCACAACAAAGGAAGCAGACCAGACTCATGACCCCTGCTTTGTGCACATGTTCATCGGGCTAGTTCTGGATGTTTCAGGTTGAGGGCCAGGCAGTAGTCGGTATGGTTATCTTTTTCCTCTTCTGCAAGTGGATGCTGGTCCTCATCTTTGGAGTACCCACTGTAAAAAGCAGTGGTGGAGTAGGAACCAATGTGAGGACGGAGGATCTAGGGCATGGTCATTTCCAGGTGCTGTTTCTTTCCGTCTCGGGTCTAGTCAATGCTCCCCTTTGCTTGACGTCTGTGTCCTTTTGTAGGTGAATGGCAATGCTTGGCTATGGGAGTAAGGGCTTGCGATCATGTCAAAGCAGTGATGACTGTCAGATCTTGTGCCAGAGGAGGACTCATGCCCACCACAACCCAGCACAAGGCGGAAAGGAGGGTAAATTCAGAGGTTCACAGTCCATTTTCAGTGAGCCTTTGGCTCACAGAGGTGAAGGACAGTCATCAAATTCTTAGGACCAGGTAGAGAGAAACTTAAAAGGTAAAAACAAATAAAAAAATAAAACAATTCACCATAGGGTCTGGTTTGAGAGCCAGTGGTTCAGGGAGACAGATCAAGGCAGAGGACACAGTATGGATAAAAGGCCCATAGGCTGGGTAGGAGATTTTCTGTGATCTTCCAAGAAGAGGGGTTGTTACTAACTGTGGGAAAGCGATGTTCCCCTAGCTGGGAACGGCTGGCAGAATGGACAGATGAGGCTGGCTTTCTGCGACATGCTACTCTCTCAAAGAAAGTCACTGTGTGTAGAGGGCCACCGCATCCCAGGCAGGAGGCTACACTCACCATGAAGCAGTTACCTTTCCCCAGGGCTGGACCTTCATAAGGTAGAGCCCCTGGAAGGGTTGAGCTCACATGGTCACAGGATTTACAAGAGTGACATTCTGGTTGGCAACCTTCAAAATTCACCTACTAACCAAGCCAGACACGGTGGTGCACACATGAAATCCCAGCCCTTGAGAGGCTGAAGCAAGAGAACTGATCACATGTAAGACCTTGTTTAGAGAAAGAAAGAAAGAAAGAAAGAAAGAAAGAAAGAAAGAAAGAAAGAAAGAAAGAAATCCAAAACCTGTCTACTAAAGATAGCACTCTCGGTTCCACTAAGAGTCAAAGATCACTGGGCCCTGCTGAATTTATCAGCATCATCTGAGCTACGGAGGGTAATACAGAGTTTGCCTTGTGCAGCCTGAAGCATAATATCCTGAGGATTATATAGAGCTCCTGGCTCATCCTACAAGGGGGGTTCTTGAACACCACTGGTCCACTAGCAAAGTCTCAGAACACCTAGATTCTCATGGAGTGGAACCTTCTGTAATGGCCTGATCTTATTTTACCTCTCCTTAGAGCCTTATTGGTATGGTAAGATTGCTTGCTGCAGGGAGCTGTGCCTATTTTTGCCACAGAGGTGACTGTTTAGGTGCTTGGTGAAGCCAGGGTGAGTGCTCACCATGTGCCTCCAGGCTGCTCACGGGGGAGGTGAAATGTGTCTGTGTCTCCCAGGTCTCGTGATCACAGAGTGAGGAGCTGAGAGAGGTCGCTCACAACCGCAAGGACATGGGATGGCTTGCAAGTCTCCTCTTGCAGAGACCGTCCCGATGCTTTGGATCTCAGAGTGAGTATTCAAGCGTTAGACTCGGATTCTGTGGTTTCTCAGGAGCATCTCAGGGGCTGTCACAGACTCCAGTGTTCACTGTCTGGAGGACAGCACCTTGGCAGGGTTGGAGTGACTCTGTTGGTGAGAGGTAGCCTCTTCCTAGACTTGCTGGATCTGCTTTATGAACACAGTAGATCAATAGTCTACGAACACTCTGGGAGACACTGATCAGTAGTCCACGGACACTCTGGGAGACACTGATGATCAATAGTCCACGGACACTCTGGGAGACACACTGATGATCAATATTCCACGGACACTCTGGGAGACACTGATGATTAATAGTCCACGGACACTCTGGGAGACAGTGATCAGTAGTCCACGGACACTCTGGGAGACACTGATGATTAATAGTCCACGGACACTCTGGGAGACACTGATCAGTAGTCCACAGACACTCTGGGAGACACACTGATGATCAATATTCCACGGACACTCTGGGAGACACTGATGATCAATAGTCCACGG
>PVIU01002843.1:72076-160386 GCA_004026605.1 Ondatra zibethicus
CGGACACTCTGGGAGACAGTGATCAGTAGTCCACGGACACTCTGGGAGACACTGATGATCAATAGTCCACGGACACTCTGGGAGACACTGATGATTAATAGTCCACGGACACTCTGGGAGACAGTGATCAGTAGTCCACGGACACTCTGGGAGACAGTGATCAGTAGTCCACGGACACTCTGGGAGACACTGATGATTAATAGTCCACGGATACTCTGGGAGACACTGATGATCAGTAGTCCACGGACACTCTGGGAGACACTGAGCTCATGCCATCGTCCTCTCCTCCAGCAGCTCCAATGAGCAGTGCAGTTGGAGAGCGCTGGTGGTGAGCAGGTGTGGACGTGGTTGGAATGCGCTTCCTTACGGCCATGCTGTAGCCCTGGGAGGTATGCTGTTCTGTACATCAACCTTGTTCCATAAGCCAAGCTTACCTTGACTGTTCTCATTTTGTCTTTTGACTTAAAAAAAAAATCCAGGATTCTTGGCAGTCAGTGGGAGAACCATATTGGAAAAGGTGGGGTTTGATAAATCTGGAAGAAAATGACCCATGGTGTCCTTTCCACTTCAAAGAGGAAGCCGCCTGAGTCCTGGGTCCTGTGAGTGCCGCTGAGCAAGTTTTTCAAACTTAGTGCAGCCAAACACATAAACTCGTGGGTCATGAAATCAAAAAAGCAAGCCAGCAATCTATATGACTGCTGGACCTCTGTGTGCTGACAATGGGGAATAACAAACACAGCTGCTAAGACTTGAGAAAAATCGAGATTTACTAGGAGAAGGCATTTCACTTAAGGACCACCTTCCTGTTCAGTGGTAGCTCAGGATAGCCTAGGTCCTCTACTGATTAGAGGCATGGAAACCCAGCCAGCAGATTAAACCACTGTGCACACAAATCAACAGCACCCCCACTCCCGTCCTTAGATGCACTTGCACACGCAATCTACGTTTTTCTAACACATTAGCCTTTGGCCTCTGTCAGACTGTCCAGGAAGTATTATCTCTGTTTTTCTATCTTCATCCATTTATGACAGTTTCTGTGTCCCTTCCTGCAAATTGCATTATAACTCAAACCCTCCTTTTGCATTTTGCTGTATTCTTAAAAATAAATGCTAATACATATATGTATAGTACTACATATGTGACTACAGGTTCACAAATGCATTTGTTACTAGTGTCACGCCAGCTCCCCATTCATCCTCTTGTGGCAGGAACAGTTGTCACCAGGTCATTTAGCTCTCGGCACCTCTGCATGCCACACGGTCACCACTTCGCACCTTTGATCAGCATTTTCCTGCTCACACCCCGAGGCTCGGTCTTGCTGTGTATTTTTAAAGAAAGCTTCTGGATTTCTTTACAATTTAAAGCAGGCATCGGGGAACCAAAGTCTTTATCACCTGGAGGTTTCAGACCGTGGGGCCCTGTCGGCTCACTTATCCAAGTGCTGAGGGGACACCCAGGTCACACTGAGCAGCCATGTGGGAAGCACAGGCATGAGACTAGCCACTGAAATGCGCCAGGCGCCTCTCCTCATGGTGGCTGCCAGCCAGGCTGCCTGTCACTTATCAGCAATTCCTCCAGTTCACAGAAAGGGGCGGCAGCACCCGGTTAGGCAAAGTCTCAGACGAGGCACAGCCAGACGCAAAGGAGCAGAGGACAGCCTTACTTTACCCCAGGCGTCGCTCACATTCGGAAATGCTTTAGTGTAATCCCAATTTCACTGGGAGTAAGGAAATCGCTTACGTAAAACGGAACTGATTTAAAACAAAAACCTCCTCGCTTTAAAACAAAACCCTCATTGCCGGAGCCCCGTGGTTTTACTTTAAAAACTGTCTTTTGTGCATGTGTGTATGTGTGTGCTAACAGGAGCCAGAAGAGAGTGTTGGATTCCCTGCAATTGGGGTCACGGGTGCTTATGAGCCACCACATAGGTGATAGGAATCAAACCTACATTTTTTGGAAGAGCAGCCAGTGCGCATGACTGCTGAGCCACCCCTTCAGCGCCCCCTCCCCCGACTACTTCACTGGAGGACACACATTGGAAAAAAAGCGGGGTTTGGAATAAGGCCTGTCAGAGTTCACACCCCAAACCCTTCCTTTTGTTGCTGTGAAATCCCACCATTTTCAAAAGCCCTCTCTCTCTCTCTCTCTCTCTCTCTCTCTCTCTCTCTCTCTCTCTGTTTCTTTATGTAAAAACAGAAAAATGCCAATCTGATGCCCGTTGTCAGTGTACAGAACAACAGGCCTTGGTGTCTAGCCTAACTCATATGCAACAAGTTCAGTATAAGATAATCACAGTCAATGTCCCTTCATCATGAGTCTCAGCTGCACAGCTGAAGGCGTGGGTGGCTGTGTCTCCAAGGAGGCAGTATGTGCAGAGAGAAAAACCCAGACCAGTTCTAGCAGGCTTTGTATACTGTGTGCAGCCTCTTTGAGCAGGAGACATTTACAAAGCAATGGTGTTTAACTATGGTTACTGGCATAGCCTGCAGGGACTTTCTGAGACTGGGGCTCAGCTTGGGGAATAGAGTGCTTACAAATGCACTGTCCTCCTGCCTCCACTTCCCTAAGGCTGTTGTACAACACCATAGGTGGCTTTTAGTTTGGGGCCATGATAAGGACTTTCTGTTCTCCATTCTTATCCCTCTGGGGCACTGTTTATTCTGACCTGACTTCCAGTGTGCCCCCACTGACTCGCATGGATAGTTAAGGAACTGATGCCATTAAGGCCACTGAGCAGGACGGGTCACAGACACTGAGAGGATGGTGATCAAGAGTGACAGGAGCTGCCCTGAGTTCTGTCCTTTGCATAAACAAACAAACAACATGTGCTGGCTTCCACATTCCTGGCTCGAAAAAAGTCAGGAAGTAGGACGCTGAATATTTATCTGCCCAAAAAATCAAATTACTAATTACTTGGAAACTTTATTGAAACAATTTGGCTTTCAGATGCTATCCTCAAAGACTATGAGAGTCATCATTAAGGAGAAACCCCCTGACATTTGATGCTAGACCACTCAGGTTTCCACAGATCAGCTGTGCCTCCCGTAAACACAGAGCCAGGACCCAAACAGACTGGCCTCCCTTCCTTGTACGAGCTGTGCCATTCTTGAAAACAATTCACACACATGAGGACGGGTGTTTAAATTCAACCATGATTTTGTCCAAGGTGTCTGGCAACTTTTATAGTAAGAACGGCACACCCCTACAGTTGTGCCATGAGCACCTGTACTTCTCACCTGGGTGCTAGGGTGCCTGGGGCTGCAGTAAAGCCCTTCCTACTCCTCTGGATCTTCCTATCAGGAAATAGGAACACACCGGGATCACGAAAAGCAGGCGCAGTTACAGAGGAAGGGAGATGGAGACGCTCGGCTCTACGAGAAATCACTGTGCGTGTCAGTGTGTGTGTTGGGGAGGGGAGTGGAGCGAGAGACTTGTTTAGAGAGCAGGTTTTGCTTCAGATACTTGCTAAATTACAGTTTGGGTTGTCATGGTAATCAGCAGAATGATTTAAACAAGTCTACCCAGAAATAGAAACCACTTGTACTGTATTCATAAAAATCAAAGAAATCTCTTTATTTAATGGAAAGAAAATTCTCAGATTTGAATGAAGGGAAACAGGGTGTGTCAGGTTCGCTTTTCTGATGAACTGCTGGTTATGATGTCTTGGAAAAGCTAAAACACATAGAAAACTCATGGGACGAGCTCAGAGATACTTAGAGGGTAGTTTATAGGCCTGGAGCAAAGAAAATCATTGAAAAACACCAAACATTCAACTTGTAAACTCAGAAAACAGAAAAGCAAGGCTCAAAATGAGCAGAAGTAAGAAGACTGGGAACCACAAAACAGTTAAAAGAAAGTAATGTGAGACTTGATGATCAAATACAAAATAGTTTTTTTAGAAACAATTTGACCCAGGCCAAAGGTGTGCACAAACTAGAAGAGGCACAAAAATTACCATTACAGCTATAAATTAACTGAAAGACTATAAAAACGCACCTGCAGTTGCCATGGTGGCCTTAAAGTGGATAGTTTTGTAGCAAGCATATGTGACTCAAAAAAGAAACATAATCACATGGTCACAGTCAACCTGATCCCTAACTGGTGGAAGCCATTAGGAACATTGTAGAGAGGAGAGTAACACAGACCGCCCTTTGTACTCATGAGTGAGGAGAAAGACTAAGAATCTTGTCTCTCTTCATGAAAACAAAAAACAAACTAAACCTCTGATGGCTCCTCTGACATCTGTGACCACAAGGCACTAATGTGGTACACATACATACATGTAGGCAAACATTTAATAAAAAAATAAAACATTTAAAGTAGCTAAAAATAATTTAAAAACAAAAATGGACTTGTGAGTTGTGTGTGTGTGTGTGTAACAATAGTAATTAAAGATTAATTAAGTAAATGGGGAGAGGTGGAATTGACAAATTCAGAACTCATCTATGAAAGTCTGAAAAAAAGAGCTGGGTAGAGTTGGACATGCCTTAATCCTAGCACTTGCAGGCAGAGGCCAGCCTGATTTACTTAGCCAGTTCTAGAGCTATGAGACCTTGTCTTAAATGATAAATAAAAATAAAACAAATAAAGTCTCATTAAAATAATTAAACATTTAAAAGTTAATTTAAAATACACATAAAGGCAAGAAATGAAATGGTTATTATTAGTCCAATAGATTTTTTTTAAGTTTAGATGAGACACAACTCATTGTAGTTAAAGATTAACTACCAGAATTTTAAGTAAACATGTTGCATAAGGACAAATAATATTATTGTCATCATTTTGGAAACAAGACGAGATGCACCATCATGCATTCCCAACTGCATCTGGCAGTGCTGGCCAGTGCAATAAAACAGCAAGCAGAAACAACAGGCACAGGGGGAAGAAGCATCCTCTTGATTGTTTAATTAGAAAATACTAAGCTATGCCATCAAAAATTTATCAGAACCAATAAGAAAAGTCTGCAAAGAATTTAAGATTTCTAGACAGAAGATCAACCTGGGAAACTCTCCATTCAGGATCTCAATAAACTGAAACAGAACAGAATAACGTCCATGGTAGGAACACCTAGGGATGCAGCCAGCAAAGAAAAGCGGGGAGAGACACTGTGAATGGGTGGACGGGTAGGCGGCAGCATTGTGACCGAGCAAAAGCACAGCAGACCAACGCAGTAATGCAGAAGCCATAGGAGGGACAAGCTCCCCATAGCCATCTGTGGATGTGCTTCTGGGCAATGTCCTCAATAATGTTTCATGAAAATCAAAATGAATACAGAACGTGTATGAAGGAATAAAGATAACCAAAACAAGGGAGAAAACTCGAATCTATTAACAAGAATCAAGTCATTCCAATGTATTACTGGTACAGTTTCAATCAGATTAAAACCTGGAGGGGATTGACCACGGATGTTCAAAGGGCAGGGCTCCTCGAATACCCAAGACAACTATAAAATCATTTCAATCCCTCATCTGGGAAGTAATATTTATGATTTGTTGAAAATCTCAGAGTTTTTAGAAGGGATGTAAAATAGTTTTGTAGTAAGAGAAGACCGATAAGGCCCTGCAGTAAGGCTAAAATATGCTGTTGTACGGCTGCGACATGCTGCTGAGCCACGGTGCAAGGCTGCCTTGCTGGAAGAGTCGCTGCTCCAGCAGAGAAATGCAGACTCATGCTTTGACTGCAATTCTGCCACAAGAGCCCAGCCCAGGAGAATCCTGGGTGTGTCTCAGAGGCTGTTCACAAGCCTGCAGCCCTGCCGGCAACCGAGAAAAATGCGGAAGGAGACTTAGCCATCTGCAGATGAAGTTTCTGGATCCACAGGAATTAATTCGGCAAGTGAAAGCAATTCTTTCTTGATAGGTGGATGCGGTTCAATCTCCAAACCAACACGGAGTTGAAAACCAGAGCACAGAAAACAGCGCTCAGGCTTGTTCTTCTGCCGCGGCTGTGAAAACGTGGATGGCTGCAGAGCCGAAGAAATACCTGGGGAAGGATGGAGCCAGGTCTATGCTAGCAAACAAAAGGGACTTTTGCTTTCAGTTCAGTCTGTCCCTTCGGTCCTATTAAAAATGGAGCGCTGAGTGCCATTCTCGCTGCCTCTTAAACAGCTGCCTGTCAGGTAACTTTGTACTCACCTTGATTATTCAAACTTTTCTAACAACAAATAAAAGATGACACATGATAACAAAGAATATTACTCATTAAATGGGAAAAGAAATCCTGAGTGCGACTACCTTCATCTTTCCAACAAATGCACCACGGGCATTTTATTTTTTTTTTTTTGAGGCATTTAAAAATTAATAACATAAATCCATTGATTGAGAATTAAGTGCTTTCAATAGGATTAACAAAGAATGTATAAACTTGTCCTTTAAAAACACTGATGCTTAGTTCTGTGCTGATCTCTGGATTTTTACTGTATATTTCTACAGCCTTCCCTTTATGCTTTCCTGGGGATGACTTTATGGCTTGCAGTTCTGACCGTTTAAATCTTCATTATCATTCCAGTCAAGTACTACAAGGGGAAAGACAGTTCATAAGCAAAGTAACACTTCCACCGGGTTTCTAGACACACACTGACGCTCTAAATTTCACAGTGTTTGCCTGTTTTTATATTTGTTAAATAAGGGCAGACAGTGTACCCTTTCCTGGAGCATAACAATTACCAAATATGAAATAGAGACCAAACGGGAAGGAAGACAAAGGATCGCCACTCGTCACCTGGCTTGGTGGCTTGAGTGACGAGGGCCTCATAGACCAAGACGTTGGAATGCTTGGTTTCCAGGTAGTGGAACTGTCTGGGAAAGCTTGGGAAGTGTGACCCTGTGGGAGTAGGTGTGGCCTTATTAGAGGAGGTGTGTTGTTGGAGGTGGGCTTATTAGAGGAGGTGTGTTGTTGGAGGTGGGCTTTGAGGTCTCTCTCTCTCTGCCTATGACTTGGGGATCTGACGTAAACTCTCAGTTACTGCCCCAGTTCCATGCCTGCATATCACCGTGGTGTTCCCTCGCCATGGTGACCGCAGACTCGCCTTCTGGAACTTTAAGCAAGGCCCCAATCAAATGATTTCTCTTCATAGTTGCCTTGACCATGGCATCTCTTCATAGCAATAGAAAAATGTAGTTAAGACACACGGCCAAACACACATTTCTTCAAATATGTATACTGGTTAGCAGTGGGGAGACCAAATAGCTTGAGAAATGCCACACAAATTAGTTCACCAGCCTTCTTTTCTATCCGACAGTCACCCTCAGTGCATGATAAGGTGAGGGGTGACCTCATGCCTCCAGGAGAAAGCACTTGTCATTTTACATAACAAGCTGAGCCCTTCCTCTCTGTCTCCTCTCCCAGCATTCCCAGGGACATGGGTGCTCCTATGTTCTCTCTGTGGAGCATGTACCACTGATCTCCACCATCTCCTTGGCTCAGGTCTTATGCTGGCTGGTTTTATGTCACCTTGACACAAGCTAGCGTCATCTGAGAGCAGGGAACCTCAATTAAGGAATTGCCTTCATAAGATCAGGCTGTGGGTGAAATGTCTGACGTAAGTGAGAAGACACGAAATGCAAACAAACCCACTTGGGAGTTTATTAGAGAAGGAAGGTGCTCACAGGAAAGAGAGAGAGAGCAAAGATGGCGGGTCCAGCTTTTAAAGGCTGCCTATCACATGCACACAGGGGGAAGACGTGACTATGTCACATGCTGATGACACAGATGACAGGTGACCCACGCATGCACACAAGGGGTTTAGTTGAGTCACACGTGGAGGTAACCACACATGTGCACACGTGGGTCATGCAGGCCCTTTGTTCCCAAGGGTCAGCCCACATGTGCCTGCCTTTAGGACACAGAAGTGCAGCCTTATGGGTGGCTGAATAATTACAGTGGGCCCATAGTCTCATATGTTTGAATACATGGTCTCCAGTTGCTGGTCTCCAGTTGGTGGCACTGTTTGAGAAGGATTGGGAAGTGTGGCCTTGTTGGAGGAGGTGTCACTAGGGGCTGGCTTTGAGGCTTCAAAGGCCCATGCCATTCCCAGTTAGCTCTCTCTGCCTCCTGATTATGTCTCAAAATGTGAACTTTCAGCTACTGCTCCATGCCTGGCTGCCCACCTGGCCACAATGACAGTCATGGACTAACCCTGTGGAAATGAAAGTCAGGATAAATTCTTTCTTTTATAAGTTTTCCTGGTCATGGGTCTCTTCACAGCAATAGAAAAGTAACTAGACACGAATGAAGTACATTTTTGCTTTTCTACGTCTGCGGGGGTCATCCAGGTATGGCTCCACGCTTTCAACACAGAAAAATCATGTCAAAATCCCTCTCAAAAGTAGTTACAGGCCTATGTCATCTGCATCAGCTGGAGCCTTATCTCCGGGGTCCAGGGACTATAAATGGTACTCCATATTTCTTCTGAGGGTGTTATGGGGTCCTGGGCCTCCCTCCACAAAGAGACAGTCCATCACATACCTGTCTCTCAGACATTGCAGCACCGCTGTTTCCCAGGATACCGGGAGGGGACGTGGGCAAGAGCTGCCCATGGCTGTCCTTTACTGGGCTCTGTAAGAACATGTCCCGGACCTGGTGGGCAGACCAAATTCTGGGAACTCTGACAACCTGCTCTTCTGTCTCCCTTTGCCTCTCTCCGTGGCTGATGTGTTCACTGAACAAGAATGCAGAGGTGAAAAGGGGGTGGCTATGAAGTCACCTCCCCACAAAGCCAAGAAGAACAGCAGTGTCCCTAGAGGTCTGGTGGCATCAGCAGCGAACTGGATGGAGGTGAGGACAATAGAAAGGGGAGGTGGGAGGAACCACAGGGATGCTCTGCCTGTCAGCAGGCCAGGAGAAGAGGCTCTCTGGAAGGCAGACTGTTACACTGCGGCAGGTTAGGTCAGTGTTTTAAAACATATTAACATAATTTATAATACTATTGTGATTGTTCTATTTTATAACTGTTGCTGAATTGTTTGGGGGGTGTTGCTTGTTTGCTTGTGTTTTGTTGTTGTTATTTTTTGTTTGTTTTTCAAGACAGGGTTTCTCTCTGTAGAGAACTAGAACTCCCTCTGTTGTCCAGCCTCTCCTCAGACTCGGAGATCCGCCTGCCTCTGCCTCCCCAGTGCTGGACTTGAAGGCCTGTGCCACCGCCCCTGGCGGGTGCTGTCAGTTCTTGTAGTGATATTGTCATCTACTCCTCCACAGCCAAGAAAAACCAATGTCCCTAGAAAGGACTGACATCTGAAAACTGTGGTTTTAAAATGTATTTTTCTCAGACTGATATCTGAAAACTGTGGTTTTAAAATGTATTTGGGAAGGACTGTGGGGGAGGCTCCCATCTCACCTTCTCAGTTATTCGCCTTTTCACAATAAAATACGCCTGTTTTAGGTTTTAGTTATTTAACAGGATTTTACCCAAAAGGCCCTAGTGCACATATGCTTTGCGGATGATAAAGTTTTAAAGAAATGTAAAGCATGGCTGTTCCCGAGGTTCTGGTCTGCTCACTGCTATTGTCATTAGCTCTGCTGGCCTCCTTGCATCAGGCCAGGCTGAACTAAGCCCTGACAAACAGCTTCAAGGCTGACCTGCCTCTACTGTGCTCTACGGCCCCCACGGAGAGCCACACCGATGTCAAGGTCTCAGCGGATGGGAGCCCAGGGAAAGCTGACATTCATCTTCCAGGCAAGCACTGAGACAGTATGTGTTTATGTCAATTAACTAGTCCCGCGACATACCCTGCCTGACAACACAAGGTTCCCACAGGGAAAGAAGTCTTCGTTGAATTCAGGATGAGAAAGTACAATTATTTCTTTATAATACGTTGCAGGATATTTGTTAACTATGGAAAGATGTATTGCATTTGTTTAATTATGTAAAGATGTCTTTATTTGGGAGCCAGTTGCTGGCCCAAAGGAAAGGCCAACTACAATAATACACCCATTTGACTTTAGGAAATGAGGTGGTTGTTCCAAGAGAAGGCATTGGTCTGCTTTGGCTCTGCTTGGCTCCTTCCATAGTACCCCTTAAAGCACAGCCGACCAACCTCCACTCTAGCTTGAGATTTTCACAATAAAATACCATGTGGAAATATTCCCATCCCATCGTTTTGGTGTGCTTGCCATCTTCAACCACTAGGGTATCAGGGTTTTAAATGTACTGTCTTCTGCACGATTACAATACTTTAAAATGAACAGGGTCTGGTAAATCCCAAAAGCCTATTGTGAGGTCATAAAACCTGACCTGACCTTTCTGGCTCAAAAAGCGGATCTTCTTCACAGTAGGAAGTGCTGTGGGAATTTCTAAGGGTTAGAAATGAGCCAGGTGGTGGTGGCACACATCTTTACTCCCAGCACTCAGGAGGAAGAGGCAGGTGAATCTCTGGGAGTTCGAGGCCAGTCTGGTCGACAGAGTTAGTTCCAGCACAGCTAACAAGAGAAACCCCGTCTTGAAAAACCAATCAATCAATCAATAAAGAGTTAAAAATGCAGCAGATTAAACTCTCCCTTGCTTTGCTCAAGACTTAAACCCAACTTTGGGTGATTCTTGACAAAAAAAAATGCTAATGATTTCAAGGAGATACCATCCCTTAGAGGTGGAATGTATAACTCTAATTTGTGATTCATGTCTCACTCACCATGAATACTTTCTTCATGTAGCTGCTTACCAAGAACAGCAAAAGCTAAGGCTGCCCTCCACTTTTCCATTCTGACACACCAGGCAAAGCATCTACTGGAAAGGAGGCCATGTCTCCTCTCTTCACCATATCTAAGGGGTTCCAATCATACAGATTTAAAACTCTGTAGGATCCAAATGTCGAATGGAAATTTTCTAGAAGATTCTGTGTCCCCCGGGTTTATGCATGAATTAAACATTAATTGATCAGCATCCATGTGAGCAAGGATGCCAGTATCTTTCTACAAGGTTACTTTGGTGAATTTAGCACACAGGTACCAGCTGTGAACAGCCATCACATTTATAAGCTGTGACATCTCATTTCTATTGTCAACTTGATTGGATTAAGTACTGAGGTAGGATATCCTTCTGTATATGTGTTGTTTTTATTGGTTCATGAATGAAGCTGCTTTGGCCTATTGTAGGGCATAATATAGCCAGGATGGAAGAGATCTAGAGAGAGAGAGTAGGCGAAGTCAGAGAGATGCCATGTAGCTGCTGAAGGAGAAAGATGTAGCTGCTGGAACCTTTCCAGGAAGCCGCAGCCTTGTGGCGATACACAGATGAATAGAAATGGGTTAATTTAAGATGTAAAAGTTAGGTAATAAGAAGCCTGAGCTAATAGACCAAACAGTATTGTAATTAGCATAGTTTCTGTGTGATTATTTGGATATGGGCAGCCGGGAAACAGACAAACAGTCTCGGTTTACAAAGAACTGCATGGGGGCATTAGTGAGGTACACCTTTGGGTGTGTGTCTGTGAGAGTGAATGGAGAGGAAGAGACTCCCCTGGGAATGGACAGGTACCATCCCAGGGGGCGGGGCTCCTGGACTTTTCCTTTCCCTATTTCCTGGCCCAGTGACTCCTGAGCAAGGTGTGTTTGGCCAAGCTGCTCCCACCCCCAGCCTTCCCTTGCATGCTGGAGTGTCTCTTCCAACCCAGAACCAAGAAGAAATCTTTGCTTCTCAAGCCTTCTCATATTGCATCACAGGGAGGGGATGGGCTAGGAACCACAGACCAGACAGAGAAACAAGAGTTGCGACTCTGTGCGCTGCAGAGCTGGGCTGGAGCCCTCATCACACCAGGGAAAGAGCCAAGTGCCTCTGCTGAATGCTTGAGCTGCCCTCAGCTCTCAGAGCCGTGTGAGCGCATGAGAGCTGAGCGCTGGGACTCTGCACGGGTGCATTTGAAGAGTCCGTAATACCCCTTTGTTCAAAACCTGGAATGTCTATACTCCTAACTTTCCCGTTAACTGATGCCAATCTTTTTTTTTAAAGATTTTATTTATTTATTATGTATACAGTATTCTCAGTATTCTGTCATAATGTATGCTGGCAAACCAGAAGAGGGTACCAGATCTCATTACAGATGGTTGTGAGCCACCATGTGGTTGCTGGGAATTGAACTCAGGACCTTTAGAAGAGCAGGGAGTGCTCTTAACCACTGAGCCATCTCTCCAGTCCCAACTGATGCCAATCTTAATATTTTCCAAGAAATGGCTTAATTCAGGAATTCGGTAAAGAACTCTAGGACAACAGAAAATATTTCTCAGAGGATTTCGTTCAAAGACAAGCCTGCAAAGACTTCCGCATGCAATTTCACTTTCAGATGTCGCCTCAAGGTCATTACCAGTGACAAGAATAATAACAGAATCTTTCATTGACAAAATGCCATAGACATCTATAATATTTAGATGATCAAATAGCCGTGAAAAGCTACTGCTTAGAGATGATTAGGGGTAGCCAAGAGCATTGCCACAGGGACCCTTTGTCAAATAACCCACGGCAGAATTCGGCACATCATCAAACTGCTTCTGAAAGAGACGCATGTGGCCTCTCAACCAACTCCTGAGCTTTATTCTTAGACCGTCTTGTTCCTAGATTCATAAACCGTCTATTCTTCTCCATGCACAAAAGGCCACATCTATACCTTCATTCTAGAGAGAACACATTTGCATATCTATGCATGAGAGACAGTTTGATTCAGCCATCTGTGCTGGTGGGTGGGAAGGTGGGGTGGGGGCTCATATTTCTGAAGCATAATCACTAATACCCTTCCAGTGAAATTAGCTTGTTAAAATGAAGTCTGAATGAAGCCTACCCCTGGGCTATAATATGAAACATCTCTCTGAATTAAGACCTGAGTTATGTATATTATAATAACTTGGGAGCCAACATCCACAGTCCCTGAATACCATGTGGCTGGATACCCCAGGGGCCAACATCCACAGTCCCTGAGTTGTGTGTGAATGGCTGGGTAACTTTGGGGTCAGTGGGTCCATAGCCCCGGAGCTGTGTGTGACAGGGTAATGTAGGCACAAGCATCCATGACTCCTACCTTTTATATTCATCTTGATTCTGGAGGCAGCAGTTCACGGCGTTTATCAGAAAACCAAACAGACGACCGTACAGCGACTTGGCCAAGAGATCCCGGTAAAATGCAGCGATCTGTGTGGTATGCCGGCGAATTACCACGTCTCCTGGATTGGTAGGAAGAAGAGGAGGTGTGAGGACAAGTGGTCTCCTCATTAGAAGCCAACACCATGGTGTATGTCCCAATCATTCCCTATGACATCCGCACACATCCAAAATGTTTGAAAGGGACGCTGGAAACACCTGTCAGTTACACGCATGATGCCATCTAACGAGGGTCAAGTGCCTTGACTTACTAGAACTTCTGAGCACACTGTTCACCTCTCCACAGTTGAGCCATTTCCTTGCAGTTAGAGCGCTAACTTACTCGGGGTCCTGCCTGTGAGTGTTTTGATAACAGCCCTTCTCCTGCTGGGCACTGAACCAGCCCCGGGGGAAAGTGATGGTAAAATCAACCCAAATGTACCTGTGGAGCTAGGAGACAAGACTTCAGGAGGAAGCATCCGCCACTCTCAAAAGGAGTGACGGACATTGCGGGAGAGGAGAACTTCCGTAATGAAAAGCCAGGGAAGGTACCCAGGGAAGAGAGTTAGGGTGGACTGGGGTACAGACACAGCTAATGTGGTCCTTCTATGGGAGACGGCGCAGCACTGGAATGGGGGTTAGGGTTCTTGTCTGTGGCATTGGCATCCTTAAGTCTCAGGCTGAGCAAGTGGCAGGGACAGGAGAGTCCCTCAAGTTTGGAAGAGAGCAGAGCAGCCACTGAGACAACAGAAAACTGCACCGCCTTGAGAGAGCAACGTCAAGGTCGTGGGTGTGGAAGAGCACACCAAGGCAGAGAAACGAGTGCCGCCTTCTAGGAGAGGGTTCCAGTACCACCGCAGTTCCCAGGCTAACATGGCTGAGGCGTTCTGAAGAGTGACCTACACGGTGGGAAGATGAGGGAGGAAGGGTGGTGTGAGCGGAGAAAACCAGACTAAGGGACAAGGGAGTTTAACATGTCTTCAGAAGCACACGGCACAGGGTCCCGCGTCTGCAGAACATCATGGTGCTTCTTGTGGCTGGGTGAAGTGTGGATGGAGAATGGCTAGGAATGACTGTGAATGGGGGCCCTGGAAGCCCACCCTCCAGGGAGGAGCTAAGGGAGCAGGTATCTTTGAAAGACTGTGAGCCTCAGGTGAAAGTCCATTAGCATTCCGTTCTGTCGTCCCTACAGAATGAGGGGAAATGAGCAAAGTGCAGATGAAAACATGGGCAGAGGTTGCTATCACGGTCCAGGTCGAGAGATGAGAGCAGTGAAAATGGGAGGTGTTTATGGGGTCACAGGGATCGGATCTACTCTGTAGAGAAGGAAGGGGGGAACAGGAGCCAGCTAGACCTGGTGAGCAGCTGCGCAGACCGTGAGAAAACTCACTAAGTTGAGTAGTGTGGAGGGGGATTCTAAGGGGCAGAGGTCATAAGCCAAGCAACAAAATGCCTGCAGGTGAGACCCACGGGGTAGCAGGTGAGTTCAGTGTAAGTCGGGGTCTGAGGGAGGCAGGCAAGGCAGACTCACTGGGTAGCAGGCGAGCTTAGTGCACAAGAGAGGGGGAGGTACTCCCTCCCAGCTCTGACGAGGAAGGTTGAAGAAGGGCGTCACTCGTGAATTGGCGGTGGATAACTGATACACACCTAGGAGATCCAGCCTCCCTGTGCACCGAGCAGGGCCACACACCACACCGGGATTAGGCATGTAGAGAGAGGGTTTGAAGCTGGTCTGCAAAAGGAGACAGCCTCTTGCCACTGGCCTGGCATCCACAGTGATTAACCCCTTTTAATCCGAGTGCTTTCCTCTCTGAGGAGAGATAGTTGTGCCCACCTCGTGACCATTTGTGAGATCAAAACTGACAACATTCGGAACAGTTGGCACTATGCCATCCACCCATAAACACCCAATAAATGACAGCTCCCATTATGAGCGGAAAAGGCGGAGAGAAGGCTGCCCTACCCCCATAAAAGGTCCTTGTTTTACGAGAATAAATCCTCTTAGATTGATGGCTTTGTTTTTCTGAACTGACAGGTTGATTAGGAAGGGGGCTAGTTAATCAGAATGGCCTCCCAGGAGCATAGCTGTGTTCCCATGCAGGACAGGGGGACCAACAGGCTGGCCATGCTCTCCCTGTTGGCACTCGATTCACGCAAACAGTTTCCCCATGTTGAAACAGATGTGTTTGTTTTTATTTTAATTTCCCTACTTGAAAGAAGCCCAGGAACTGTACAAAGGTAAAAGGCAGATTTACCTTTAAAATACTGAATATCAGTTGTTAAGGCGGATGCCAGCTCATCCGTCGATACTTGCAACATGCCGGCCACTGAAATCAGAAGCAGGCTGTAAGTATGAAGTCACTGTGTATGCTGATACCAAGAACACTGCACTCTATGTTCATCGCGTACATGCTTCATGCAGAGACGCTCAAAGGACGGAAAGCGGCTGCTACTCCCAGGGTCAAGCACATCTAGAGAAACCCCCCAGAGTTCCAGACACGAAAGGAATCCCTTGTCTCTCTGGATTCCGTCGTGACACATTTTGTGCCTTCATTACCCTCACAGGGCTGGACTATTTTTTCCCAAATGTCTTATTAAATAACTTTGAAACGGGTGAAACAGGCCATTTATTGAAAATGTGTGGCTTAGGGGTATTTTCAAAAAGCGAAAAGTAGGTGTGGCTAGAAAGGCAATAGCAAAGAGGAGAAAGATCTTTTGAGACAGGGTTTCTCTGTAGCTTTGGAGCCTGTCCTGGAACTAGCTCTTGTAGATCAGCCTCGAACTCACAGAGATCTGCCTTCCTCTGCCTTCCAAGTGCTAGGATTAAAGGCATGTGCCACCATCTCCCAGCCAAGAGAGAGATTTTAAACAAGGCATTTAAACAGAAGCAATGGTGTTTATAATGCTTGATGACCTGGTCTCCAAATACTGTGGGGACAGTGGTTGGGGGCAAAGAGTACTTAGATAATATCACATGAACTGAAGTCTATGCTGATGCCCCTATGCTGTCAGTGTGGTGTTCAGAATGAGGACGTGAACCCTCATTTATCCCTTATTCCCTGAGCTCTTTTCTTTAAGAAAAGAAAGAGGTTCTTCCCTCCCCTTCCCTTGACTTCAGCCCTAGGAAGTGTTTTTTTTCCCAGCTGGCTTTTTTGTACTGTGTCTCCATCTACTGGCCACTCTGTGAAACTGCGCACCAACGATGTTCTCACCAAGGCCATGCTCCACTGACCTTGTTCCAGAAGCTGGAGGTCAGAGACAAAGGCCGAGTCAGCTTCCGTGAGCGCCGTGAACTGAACGTCTCCAAGGTGCAGTATCGCCGCTAGGATGACAAACAGGTTCTCCACCTCCTAGGTGTTTACAGAGAACAGACAGAACTGCTCAGAGCCCATGAGCACTCCCGTGGTGGGCTCTCCACTCCTCAGACCCACAACGCTCCGGAGAAACCGCTGATGTGTGCTCAGGATCAAATCTCAACTCAGTGTGCTTTGCCCTTAAATGGATGCTGTTGGTCTGATAGGAATCAGAGGGTTCTGGGTAATCATCATTCCAAAAAAAAAAAATTAGTGATCCTTGTCCAAGCTCTGACCGGAAACACCCCTGCTGTCCCAAGCGCTCCTTGCACAGGAGGTGCAGGAAGCAGGGGAGGAGGAACCAGAAGCCTGGGACTGTACAAAGGAGGAGTAAGACCTGGCATGGGGGATTGTCATTTTCCCATCTTGAGAGCGAGAGGGCCTGGAGACATCCATCTCTAGTGATGCCTAAGGGGAACATGCCACAATTATGGCTGCAGCATTTCCCTCTGAACTCTGCCCTGTGATAGAAAACAGCCTTTCCCCTGCTTCTTAAATGGTGCAACACAAGTCCACCTCTTTAATAACGTGCATAAATCTCCCTTTAGTGTTATACAAGGTGGGCACCTCTGGACATACAGGCAAGGAGGATCTGCACTGCTCTCAGGGGGTTTATGATTCAGGGAGGGAGACAGCGCTATGAAAATTCACTACAACCCACCATGGACCGTGGTGGATTTGAATCAGGAAAATCTCTTGATGGGAGCCGGAGCCATGAAACCCTGCCTCTGTCTGCAGTGGGCAGTCGTGCCCTCCGGCCTAGCCAGCTTGCCTGCTGTTAGGGATGGGGTGCAGAGGTGGACCAGTCTCAGAGAACCATAATCCTTTGCAGATTTTGTTTCAGAAGCCTCACCTGCCCATAAGCACTCCAAAGTGGAACAGTTTTTAGTCCTCACACTGCTTGAAAGGCTTAGATAAAGGGATGGACATCAGGTCTTGGCATCAGCTACACCAGTCAGCAGGTGTATTTTGCTTGTCCTACCTTTGAGGATCAAGTGTGGAATTTCAAAGCTATGTTTCCAAGGGAATGGTATTTTGGTAAAATGGTCTCCTGCCCCCGTCTGTGCTCCTGTTCCCTAGGGGGTCTAGAAGCTCTGGGCGGGGGGGGGGGGGAAAGAAAACAGACATCACAGAAGCCAGTGCAGATACAGAGCATGCAAGTGGGTGGGGCCAAGAAAAGAATAAAATGTAGACACTGGACAATTGGGCCGTAAAGACCAAGACACCATCAGACTGCCTCTCATTCCTAAAACTCCAGACTCTGAAAGGCACAGGGTCCTGCCAAGCACACTGTCTCAGTGATTCCCCTGAGGGTGAGACATTTGCCCACTTTCCTGTATGCTTCCACCTGCCCCTTCTGCCCCTGCTAGCTAAGACTGTGGGCAAGGACGGAGCTCGTACTTCAGACTACATTCGGGTCCAAGAGCTGTGGGCATGCCCGCGACCTCTTGTTAATCGTTCCCGAGGACTTGGCCACAACCAAAAATACTTCCATATTGAGAGGGCAGAGGAGAGAACGCATCAAGAAAACAGAAATGGCTCCCGAGAGCATCCTCCATGGGCTCAACCATTCATGTCTAATCTCAGCACCAGCCCTGTTCAGAGTAGTAGCCTCTAACCACAAGGCTATTTAAATTTAAATTACTATTTTAAGATAGGAAAAAAATAATTTCCTCAGTCTCATTAGCCATGTGCTAAGTGACCAATATCCAGACAGAGCTAGCAGTCCCAGGCAGTTTGGCGTGGGCCACGGGCCTTCTCATTGTCTTGGAAATTGCATCGCCGTGGGATAAAATTTTCCATACACTCTCTAGCTTCCCAGAGAAGATAGTTAAGTGAGTTATGGTGGTTTGCAGGTGATCATTTAACAGGACATAGTTTCTCCGGACTGGCCAGGTTCCTCACGAGTCAGCCAACACAAGGTGAATAGGTTTTGTTCTGGACATACATGTGAAAGGGTTTTTCTATTTCTGTCCCAAATGGCAGGGCTAGGAGAGATGGCTAGGAGTACTGAGTGCTCTTGCAGAGGACCTGGGTTTGATTCCTAGCACCCACAAGGCAGCTTGGAACTGTATGCAGCCACTGGTCTAAGAGATCCAATGCCCTCTTCTGTCCTCCATGGGCACTGCATGCGAGCAAAACAACCGGACACATAAAATTAAATTCAAAAAGCAAGAAAAAAAAGGAACTAGCATTAACATCTTGTTGCTGTGTGTCGTCTAGTGTCTGCCTTCCTGGAACCTGATGTTCTTCTGTCCTTGTTTGTCTCCTAACCCTACTGGACAGGAAGTCCCGGGAGGCCGGATGGAAGCCTGTTCTCCGCTGAACACTGTCAGGGCTCTATCGAGGCTCAGGAAATGGTTTGGGCTGAGCGAATCTTTACAAACGGGTGGAGGCTGGCTTTCTGTGTCCAATCCCAATGAGGAGACTCACCAGGCTGCTGAAGCCGATCACATTCAGAGCATGTTTCAGAACCACAAGTCTCTCCTTGTTCAGGGAGCGCTCCGCTGTGGAGATGTCTTCCTGCGTGCCCTGGCTCATATACCTGTGAAGATAAACACGGGCATTATGGCTTGGAGCCAAACGGCAGTGGGGAAAGGTGACCTCATCCACACCTGGTGTCTGTCCTAATGGAAATCACCTGGACGCTATGTCCCCAGGTGTTTACAAAGCTACACAGGAGCACATGATGCTTCAGGAAAGACAGTGATTCTTGTACCAGACGGTAATCCCACTGCCAAGGCAGGCTCACCTTACCTGAACCCTTTTTGGTGAGTGGAGACGGTCACCAACTATGAACTTCATATAGAAAGTTGGCAGGTGCCAGAACTGGCATCTCAACTCCCATTTGCATGAAGGATGCTTAATGTATACTAATGTATTATCCCTGCTTGCCAGTAGCATTTAATTTTAAGGTTGCTGATTAATTTCCTTTGCTTGACAAACCCGGAGGCATCGATTACCAGAGGCAAGCAAATCAAAGAAGCTGAGGACACAAAGACAAAGGCCTCCTCCAGGAAACTCGGCAGGAACAAATTAGGTACCCAGGTCAGAGACAAGAGGAGAGCTAGCTCCAACCCAGCATGGAGGCAGGGCAGCTGACCTGAGCGGTGGGTATAAGATGCTCGCAGGCATGAAGGAAGCAGGCAGGCACCAGGAGGAAAAGCCACAGAGGAGTAAGGCTCCACTCTGAGAACCGGTGTATAAGTGAGAACAGGCTTAGTTTGCAAGCAATGCCCATGTCCCGAGAACACGCAGCGGCACATATGAAATGACACAAGGTTAGTCACGCATGGTGTGCGCAAGGTACTCAGATCAACAGAATGAGAACCCAGTGTGAGAAAAGCAGAGATTGCCAGGGAAGGAGGAAGGGTTAGGGCTCAGAGCACCTTGTGAAAGAGTTCTAGTTATGTTTGGCAAGAGGTGTCGGGTCAGGTGTTCAAGAGTACCCTGGACCTCCAGAGGAAGACCCCCTGCAAAGAGATAAAGTGACTAAGCAGGAGGCATCTAGACAGATGTCAGGGGAGGCCAAAGCAGGGAAGGGGTGGGGTCAGAGTAGGTAGACTGGATTGGGCAAGGGAGGGGCTGGGGTGGAGGGGGTAGACTGGATTGGGCAAGGGAGGGGCTGGGGTGGAGGGGAAGACTGTGCTGGGCAGGGGAGGGGCTGAGGTGGAGGGGTAGACTGGGCTGGGTAAGGGAGGGCTGGGTAAGAGGAAGAAGCACAATGTTTGGTACCTGGTCAGTGTCCTTGGAATGGTGAATTGACGTCACCAGATACAATAATCAAGGGTGGGTGGGCTGGTATCTTTAGTGAGAAAGCCTCATGTTTGTATCAGTCATGTCAAATGTAAACGGAACTGTTACAGTTTAAGCCATAGACAGAGAAATAACAGCTTTAAGAATCTAGAACTGAAAGACAGCAAGACCTGGAAACCACTTGAGTAGACGAGTTCACAAAACGGCACTGTGGACAGATGAGACTATCTTTTCTCCATCGATTCCGCACATGAGAGAAAACACAATTTCTGAGGCAGAAGGAAGATTGCTGGGAAAATCCTAAGAGCATGAAGGAGTGAATAGGCTTAGTGTGCAGCCTATGCATGCGTGAAGATGCCAGCAGGGCCGTGGAAGGGAGAAGGAGGGGTGGGCAGATGGAGACAGGTCGGTTTATAAACAGACAAACGGATGACGGATAAGCAGAAATAGCATGTATGTAAGTAGATGGATGGATGGATAGACAGACAGACAGAGAGATACAAGTATATTGGTAGATGGTAAATGATGGATAGATAGATAGACAGACAGACAACAGGCAGATAGATGATAATAGAATGACTGACAGATGACAGATAGGTGAATGATAGAAGAGCAATAGATAGACTATAGATAGATGACAGAAGATAGGTAAATGCCGGATGATAGACTATAGATAGATGATAGATGCTATAAATATAGATGATAAATAGACAGACACAAAGACAAAAAATAAATCCAGGCAAGGTGGCACCATTCACATGCCTGAATCCCAAGATCCTAGGACAAAGCGGCCGGAGGATTCTGACTAGAAGCCACCTCCCACCTCAGAGCAGCAGAGCAGGTATAAAGTGAACCTGGACACTTAGTGACACTCGGCCTCAAAATCAAAATTAAGGAACGTGCCACGGCTGCAGCCAAGCGATGCAGCATTTACCTTGTGCACACAGGTTGTAGGTTCAATACTCAGTTAATAAAAGGCAGACAGCAATAAATAAACAAACACCAGAGTGTGTGTGGTAGCACACACTGAGGACCCCAGTACTTTGGAACCGAGGCAGAAGTATCAGCACATCAAGCCTAGCCTTGGGTAATGCCTGAGTGAGATTAGACAGGATCTTGGACGCCATAAGATCCTGTCTCAAGAAAACAACCAGTCAAATGAACACGAATATAACGTTTCCATCTGAAATTGACGGACCCTCAACTTTTCTGCAGTATCTATAATGACAGCCAAGAAATGCATTTCATAATTCCCAACAGACTGTGCCTCGGCATGAGGGAGGCAGTGATAAAAAAAATTACATGTTTATATTTTATTTACTAAAGGTAGTAATTTTCCCGTTGACATCTCTCATCATGAGACCACACGCTGGAAAGTATGTCTGAAGGAATATCGAAGCTGAGCATCTCCAAGGAGACTTGACTCTGAGGAAGATGTCAACCCCCTTCACTCTCCAGACGACGGAGCGAGCGAGCGAGTGCACAGGCGACTGAACAGAATAGAAAGCTCCCGTTTCCGCCCCACTGCGGCTGCACCTTGCTTTCCACACTCCTAGCTGAAGGCACATGAGGACTTCCGGGTAGGTGGGAGTCAGTCAGCAGGTCCTGCCGCTGACAGCACCCTTGGTTAAGTAAGTAGTTGATCAGATTACAGTAAGGGGGCTTTCTGAGAAACTCCAGCAATGTGGGATACTTTCTGTCAAAGTTTCGCCTTTTCCCTCAAACAGAAGTAAGAAGTGTTGGCCCAAACCTCAGGTGCCCACATGGCCTTCTACGGTAATAGGAGCCATGGGCATCAAGACAGATCCTGGCTACAATAGGGTCATGGACCCAGACACGGCCCTCGGCTGCTGCTCTGGCCTGGACATGACCGTGGCACTGGGTAGCAGCACAGGACACTCAGATCTGTATGGCCCCTGCTGCAGCATGGCCCTTGGACAGCAACATGGTCTCAGGTGACTGACCAGACCTCGGGCAACCACAGGGCCCTCGGCTGCAACAGAAGCGGGGAGCAGTCCCAGTGGCCTGGACTGACCAGCTCAGTTGCCACGCAGGCCCACATCCAGGGCTTTGGGTTGGCCCTGCTGGAGTTCCTGAAGGAACTGGTCTTATGGAATTATACTGCAGGATCTCTGTGCCCTGGGGTGGCCACGGGATATCAGAGAGGAGTTTCAGTGAGGGCACAGTGGGATGGTGCATCAGTAACCAGAGACCTTAGCAGACCAGTGGCCCACCACAGTGAACATCCACAGGTAAGGCTGAAAGGGGACACTGTGACACCCTGAGGCTCCCAGTGCACAAGGTGTTGGGAAGGCGGGGAAACATGGAGGGAACAAGAGGTTTTGCTTGCTTGGTTTGGTTTTAATTGTTTTAAATTTTCACTGCAAGGGTGAGAGGCATTTGGGAGTACTGGGAGACAAGCGGAATTGGGGTGCCTGATGTGAAATTCCCAAAGAATCAATAAAGAAATGTTTTTTAAAAATCCCCACAGAATGTCAGGCACAAGACCCTACACTGGTCAATATGAGACCCGAGCAGCTGTTCGAAAATCCTCCTTTCCTGCTGCCCGTCTGACCAGAGTTACCTAGACCAGCTGATCCAAGCATGGTGGGGGACTGGTCCCCCACACCTTTTTCTTACAGACTAGCCATGCGAAAACATACCCAAGGTGCCACATTAGTGATGCGGGGTATCTCCTTCCTGACAGCGCCAGTTGTCAGCTCTTTGTACAGAAGTCAGCAGGGTACTCCGCCACTGAAGAGTACCGTGTGTGCCATGCCTAACAGGTGCTGACAACATTGCTCCCAGGGACGTTTTGGCCATCTCTGCACATACTGTTTTTTCCTGGTCACTGTAACTAGGTACCTACTAGATGCCTGAATGGGCGAGATAGACCCTTGCCAGAAGGGAATGGGCAGTGCCGGGTGAAGGATTGCTTAAACGAGCAACGCATCTTCCTGAATTTAGGGAGCTAAACATCCAGGTGGTGACAAAGCTCCGCTATGGAAACATCTCTTACATCCCCAGAGACTGGAGCTTTTGCTGGGTACCACAGCCAGAGTTAATGATACACCTGAGGTCACGTTAGACTTGACTGCTAACCTACTGTGTACCAGCCTGACTGTTTAACCCGCCTCTGAGAGGACCACCGAGCAATCGACCTCACTTGCCTTGGTTTCCCACGTCGTCAGCTTTTACACTCTAAGCTAATACATAGCTGTACCTTAAGTCATGCACTCTCCCATGCCCCGACCCACAAAATGATGCATGTTTGTATGTAGGTTATGGTAATGACTGCTGGAAACGGGAAAGAAGAAGTAACACACGAATCAGAAGGAGATGCTTGTGGCATTTAAATTAGTCGTGTTCCTCAAATGTGGGCTGCTTGAGATGGGGGGGGATCATCTGTGCCACATGACGGTGGCCTTTGCATATTCTGTTGCCCTCCAAGGGGATGGCTGAGGTCATGGTTTGACTTCCCTGTAGTCTGCCTTAGCATTCAACAGACGGCGTGCCGTCACAAAGGCTCCACGCCCCCTTGGCAAACACATCTGAATCAACATCTGGGCTGGACTGTTGGTCTCCATTTACTAATCAATGTCTCGCAGTCCCCAGAGCTCCCATCTTTGCACTCAATGTTCAACGTCTTCTGTGTCGTGCATTTAGTGACAATCACATGCCTTTGTCATCTCCCTTCTTTAATTCACATGTAACAGGCCACAGAACTGCTTGATAGGGTACATGCATCTTACTGTCCAGAGTCAGCATATTAGAGTCAGGATATTAGAGCTTCATGTTTTATGACCCAGGGGGGTCAGGAGGATTCTCTCACAGGGCTGGAGAATGTAACTCCAAGGCTATATACATTGATTAAAAACTTTGTTCATTTTAAAATTATTTATTTGTGTGTGTTGGGGGGCGTGACTTGAGTATGTTGGGATCAGAGGACCACTTCCAGGAGTCAGTTCTCTCCTCTGACCCTGTATCTTCTAAGGATGAAGCTCCGGTGGCCAGGCTTGGCAGGACCTCCACTGCTGAGTCATCTAGCCAGCCCTGGAAAGAGCTGCTTTTGCCTCCAGAGGACACAGCAATAAATTCTAAATCTGCCTGCACAGTGAATCTCAAGAGACTTCCCGTGTTACCAAAAGGATCCACAGTGAGTATCTCTTCCTGGATCTGCTGTGTAGAAGAGCAAATACTAAAGGCTCTGCCCTGGCAGGGGCCTCTCTCCCAGGACGGGAGCCCAGGTTAGCCATGACAGGCTGTGAATAACAAACGCAAAAAGAATGCTCGGCAGAAAATGTCAGCCTGGAATTTCAATGTCCTGTGACCTTTCCGCGCGCCACATCTGTGCTCCAGGGATGTTTTATGCGTTGGCGCAGTGGTGGGCCCATGCTCAACAGGCACGGTGCTTCAGCACACATGAAATGACTCTCATTACCTGTACAAGTACCCCTAGTACACAAGAACAATTCCTCTTAACTAGATGTGTATCTTCGGTGTGCATGGATGGCAGGGGATGCTCAAGCATAAACAATCCTACAAGCTAAAAACAAAGGCAGGAACCCATTCTCTAAATCCTAACTCACAGGTGCCAGTGTGCTCGCCTCTGCTTTTTACCGGCCCTGCACACACAAAAGGACATGTTTTCCCATCACTGGGTAAGAAACATTCTCCATGGTGACATTTAATGCACAGACACAAGGCCAGAAGGTGAAATCAGATGGTTGACCTCCACGTCTGAGAAGTTTCACCCCATGCTAACCGGGCTCTCACCTAGATCCTTCCCTTACCTCCAATCTCTACTGTTTTCAAACTATCTGCAACATAGTAACCAACTCTCAGGCTCCCATGATGTAATATGTAACTACTCGTTTAGAACCATACATCTCCATTGCTGAAAATATTAACGAATCATCCATCTAAAGTTGTTGGAAAAAGAACATCCTTCCACGGTCCCCAGGAGGAAAGAAAAATTCACCAAATGAATTGCATGTTTACCCTGTCTCAGGATCCTGTAATATTTCCAGAATAGTTGATCCGCGATTTTCTAACCAATTAGAAAATTTCTTCAAAACATCTGGTACAATTGGTTCTAAGCTACCTCCATGTTGCACATTGTTAAAGTTAGAGTGGCCAGTTACAGACAGGTCTCTTAAAGAAGGCACAGGGGATGAGGGATCTTGTTTTGCCCAAAAGACCCAGGACGTGGGTGTGGGGCTGAACCCCAGCATGAACATTCTCCTAACCTCATGAGCAGTAGGGACCCATAGGAAGAGCCGTCTTTGGTTCTCATGGAGTGGTCCTGAGAGTCGCCAGTGCTTAAATGTGAAATACAGAGTCTTCTCAGAATGTGAAGACTGGTATGGCCATGGTGATGGTGGGATCGACTGAACAAAACCCATGGCTGTGGCATGGCCATTCTTGGTGGTCAACTTGGCTACATCCGGAACGAACTACAATCCACCTGAGAGATCTTTTTGCAAGATTTGAAGTGGGTGGATCTACTTCTAGTCCCAGTACTGACTCTTGAAATGGAAGACACACAGCTTCAATCCACATCTTGAGGTGGGAAGCCACACCTTTAATCTGCGCCACACCTTCTGCTGGCAGTCTGTGTAAGGACGTAGAAGGAGGAAGCTTTTGCTCTTGCCCGCTCGCCTTTGCTTTGCCAGCACATCCTTCACTGGCGCTAGAGCTGACTTCTTTGGGATCACAGCATATGCTGAAGACTAGGGGAGACATCTGGCCTTGTGGGCTGAGCAACTACTGGATCCTTGGGCTTCCCATTCTCAGCCATTGTCGGGTTAGCTGGACTGCAGCTGTAAGTTATTCCAATAAATCCCCTTTATATAGCAGTCCAGCTTCTCTCTCTCTCTCTCTCTCTCTCTCTCTCTCTCTCTCTCTCTCTCTCCCCACTGGATTTGATTAGGGCTACCCCTATGCACACGAATATGAGGTCATCCACTGGGCCATGGGTGTCAACATTATTATTTAAAATATCAATTCCCATTTAGGAACAGTGCAAAAATGAGGGTGTTGCTAAGCACACACATCCCCCACACACACACTTCCCTTCATGACCCTAACACACCTACCTGCACACATCTTTGCTCTGACCCTACTAATCAGGAAAGGTAGGAAGGAGGAGATTTAGCCCGGGACCTCCCGTTCTGAGAAATGCTTTTGGCTCTTACTTCTCGGTGTTTTCATCAAATGTGTTTGCTTGTCTTTCTCATGTGATTATTTATGAGCTATGCATTTTCCACACAAATGTATGTCCTCTGCAATAGCATGTAATGTTATGATAACCAATTTTAGAATAAAAACAGTGCCAAGGAAGCCACAAGCCCCATAATTAAGCTATTTCGTTATTGTTTATTTTGTCCAACTATCTTTTGAACCACTCAGCTATGCCTACCTACCTGTTTAATTTATACTAATTAAATAATCACGAAATAATGAAGGAAACCCCACTAACAAATAAGACTCCCAATAATTTGTCCCCAGCACACAGTGAGCTTTCAGGTGAGAAGTGCTTCTACCTTAGGCCAGATTAGAGCAGAAGGGAATGGGGGAGGGGAGGGGAGGGGAGGGGAGTGGGGGAGGGGAGGGAGGAGAGCAGGCAATGTGTATTTGGAATTACAGATTGTATAAAAGACAAAGCTTCTCAGAAATTATTATGAGTGAAGGACAAGATGATGTGTCTCGGCTCTACAAGCACCATCCTAATGCCAGGATGCTAATATGGAAAGTGACAGTGGGCACAGGAGTGGGACACACGGGTACACAGGATGTTTTCCCATCAGCGAAGGCCTCTAAAGACATCTCACAGACCATGGATTCTGAAACCCTCAAGACCAGTTGACATGCGTAGCTGTCAACTGTCAACTCAGGAAACAATCAACACTAGTCCAGTTTTACTCATACCCAGGAAATGACCAGAAAGTAAAAAAAATAAGCTTCCAGGCAAGCAGGGGTCTTCTGCATTTACCACCACCCCACCCCCAGTGCCGGGCCTCTCATTTTTAGGGAGTCATTTGTTAATCTTCTTTGTCAATCGCAGTCATTAAAATATTAGCAAGATAATAAACGAGGGAAACTGTGATTAAACTCAGATGCCCATTAAATGTCAAAATCATCTCCAGTCTTCAAGTGGATAGTGCAATCTGTTTCCTTAGAAATAAATGTCTGCGGACTCTCGGTCCTGTGGACGCGCAGTGTCTCCGCAGTGGACGCGCAGTGTCTCCGCAGTGGACATGCAGTGTCTCCACAGTCCCATCAGTGTCTTGCGGCCCCATCTCCTCTTTCCTCTCATCATAATCTATCTCATCATAATCTATAACAAAAGCAATGGTTCTATCCTGTGGGTCGTGACCCCCCTCCCAGGGGTCACATATCAGATATTCCGCATATCAGAGATATACGTTACTATTCGTGACAGTACCAAAATTACAGCTGTGAAGGAGCAATGAAAATAATGTTATGGGGGGGGTTATCACAACACGGGGAACTGTATTAAAGGGTCACAGTGTTAGGGAGGCTGAGGACCAATGAGCTAGAGTATTGAACCAAACAGTGGTCATGGGACATCAGTTTTCATAAAGAAAACTCACACTGACAACTGAACAATAAGTTTAGGGTTCAAATGTAGGTGAGAAGGTTCTGCTTCCTTTACTTCCCAGACACCAAAAGGCAATATCCTTAGGAATAAGCTGGATGGAAGCCAGGCATGCCTTTAATCTAAGCCCTCGGTCGGTGGGGGCAGGTGGATCGCTGAGTCTGAGGCTAGCCTGCTCTGCAGAGAGAGCCAGAGAGACTCTGTCTTGGAGTAAAAGGACGGGTGGACAATGGATGAGCATTCCTGTTACCTGTTCAAAGCAAGAGATCCAGATGTCGTGTTGGAGAGAGGGGATATCAAGGAAACCAAGCGTATTGGACAGCTGCCATGGTGAGGCTGACCCCATGCCCACCCTGTTAGAATTATCCTGCCTGCTAGCAGACTTTCTGGCACCCATTATTCCTACTACCTTAAATGTCTTTCACCATTGCAACTTTTCTCTAGATGGGGCATCTCCTTGCTCCCACTCTATGTCATCAACCACACATTTAACCACATGAAACAAAATCCACTTCAGGAAATAAGACAGCGCAGAGCATTAAAATGCTGCTGCCAGGGCTGTGGAAATGGCTGGGCGATGACTCAGTTTGGAAAACACCTGCTAGCCCATCATGAGGACCTGCGCTAGGATCGCTGGCCTCCCCCTCAAATCCAGGCGTGGAAGCATGGACCTGCAACTCTAGTATCAGGGAGGCAAAGATAGGAGGATTCCTGTAGCTCACTGGCTGGCCAGTCTAGACAATGGCTGAGCTCTAGGATTAGTGAGAGACCCTGACTCAAAAGGAAAAAAAAAGGTGGGAGGCAATAAAAAACAATATTTGACATGGCCCTCTGTCTTCTATGAATGTGTACACAGATAAGGAAACACATGCACGGGTGTAGGCCATACATACATGTACACAAAATGCTGCTGATGCTACATGAACAGGACCCTGCTTCGTCTCTGTGATGAGCCAGGACAGAATGCTGCGTAAGGCCTCACAATAGGCAATGATGCTATTTTTCATTTGTGTGCACTATAAGGATCCATGCCACCCGACAGGCTTGTCATAGACAGCTGTCCAAGGTGCCGTTACACCTTTGACCATTCTGCCTAGAAACGCAGTATTTACAATGGCACCATGACCTGGGAAAGGCTTTCATGCTGTTACCTTTGCATTGGGATGCCTGTTTTACCACACCGAGTGGGCATATCATCACATGAATTCACCAACCTACAGATGCTGAATGTTGGACAACCATGCTTTCTAGGCCAGTGAACCCTGAAGAAAGCAGGCCATCCTACTCCATCACTAAATAACACGGAGACCTTAAGACAAGATGAGGGATAATAGAATTTTCTAGAATACAGGTAAGGTTAGCAGTCTGTGGTTCTCAAAGGAGCAGGAGAAGGTCTGCATAGGGAAGCTGAAAACGGAAAGTTCAGGTGAGACACCATCCTGTGCCTTTGAGATGCACTACTGATTAAAAATGATGAAGCTTCAGTTAAGACAACAGAAATTATGTTTCTATATGGACTAAGAGTTGTGATTCCTGGGGACCCAAGAAGAATGAGGTGCGTAACTGCCCACAGATAGCAAGCAGAGCAGCCGGAAAGGAGGGTCAAGGCAGGATGTGTGCAAGAAGCATAGAATACATATAGTGTGTACTACAGAGCCTTGTGTGTTAACTATGGGATAGTGGGTCAAGGCAGGATGTGTGCAAGAAGCATAGAATACATATAGTGTGTACTACAGAGCCTTGTGTGTTAACTATGGGATAGTGACGATTAAGTCTGGGAGGACACAGCAATATTTAGAGTGTGTTCTTGGTTTATCTAGACTCTAATACGCTGGGACATGTTCAGATGGGACCAGCTTAAGCAAAAGCTAAGTGCATTTCGGTCAGGATGGGTGAGAGACTCTCAGGCCTGTACACGTGCTGTCTGGGCAGCCCATTCCCAGAGGCTTTGCGAGCCTGGGATTCTTAACACTGAAAACAAAACAAAACAAAACAACCCCCCAAAAAATCTTTTTAAGGGAGGTGAACTTAGAGTCACACAAGTGTTTTGAGCTAAGTATTCCTTATTGTATTACACAAGCTGGAGCAAAAATAGCCAGCTAATAGAATTACCACTTGAAACGATAAATGAAGGATTGCAAAGCAGATCAGAAGAGTTCAGTGGTTCGCTGCCGAACAGGCTGTGGAAGGCAGACCTGGGCTTCCACAGGCTCTGGGCGAGCGTTGGGCTGTGCTGACTACAAAGTTACAATGGGCTATATTTGTGCCAAGGAAATCCACAAAAATGACTTATTATTGTATGACTGTAAAACTAAATTGGTTTCTATGTATTTAATAAAATTCAGTCAATTGAACAAAACAAAATCAGTTTGCTTTGAATTAAAGAGGATACATTTGCTGTAACCAAAGCAACACCATATGGCATGTAAATTTTAAGATAATTTGAACTTCATAGTTACATAGCACCAGTGACAGGGTGTGTCCCTCAACTGAATCCGTGCCTAGAGAAGACTCTACAAAAGGACACACTGAGGCTTGTGTCTAATTCTGGGTTCTGACTGAGGCTCTTTGTGGAGTTTGGCCACATCAAGAGGCCATGTCTGTTAGAACCAGGAGCTGGAAAGAGGGCTGAATGTCACTGTGAGTCTGTCCCAGGCTTCATCTCACACCACTGACCATGACCTCTCCTATCTAGCTTGCTTTCACTCAGCAAGGATTCAGACTCTACGGTCTACAGACTCCACCCCATCAGCCTTGTCAGTACCCTCCTCCCCAGAAGCCACGCAGGCCAAGACTTGTGCAGCGAAAGTCCACACTGAATAACAGCACTTAATGTAGGGAGCCCAAACTATTCTACAAATGAGCCCTCTTAGGAAGAGTAGTTAGAAGCAGTCTACTGCGTGACATGGGCTGAGATTCCTGAACTGCATCCTGGGAAATGGTGCTCACTCTGAGGGCTTTCTCTGTGATGCTGGGTCCTGTCACTCCCGCTCCTCAGTCACGGCACACCTTCTGTGCTGTTTGCTGTGTTCATCTCAAGCCAGAAGAGCAGACATACACCTTATTTCAGAAAAGAGGTGTAGAAAAGCAGACATGAGCGTTCATCGTAGCTAAGCTGTCACAGCTCAAAGCGTGAGTCTCTTACTCTGTTTTTTTTTTTTTATTCCTATGCAACCTACTTATTTAATTAACATTAAAGCGTCCCGGTTCCCTTTCCTTCTTCAACGTCACTTTCACCTCTCAGTCACCCAGTGCCTTCTCCACTGCAGTGCTCACACCCTGTTTTTAATTGACTGTTCAAACTTGCAAGCGAGCAGCAATTTCATGGCTAGTGTACACAGCGAAAACACAGGCATTCTTTTACTGAGTTGACAGGAGGCAGTTAGGAGACCATAACAAAGGGGCAAAAGGGCAATTAAGAAAAATACTCAAGTCATCATACCCTGTTTACCATGGGATGTTTGAACAGGTGAGCCATCACAGCGTGCTTGGGACAAAGCAGTCTGGCCTGGGTGTGACACACAGATGTTATGCAAATCACACATGGGATGGGTCAGCTGGGGCAGGTGATGGAACTTGGGCGGTGCCACTTAGGGCCTTCTGTAGACATTGTAAGCATGCTATTTCCCATGAACATGCCAGGTTAATCTATTCACAAGCCAAAGGTCTCTGGCTCAGACACTTCCAGGGATGCCTCGCAGGTGCATAGAGACAGTGAAACTTCGACAAATATGGGGCTGGGGTGAAATTTCGTGTCTTGGGCTGACACAGGACACTTCTCTGCAGCGTACATCCCTGTTGCTAATGATCGAGCACACACAGAGACTCACAGTTGTCAGTCTTAACAGGCAATCCAGGCAAGTTCAAACAACCCAAGAGCATCACCCACTTAGAATGTATAATTAGAAGAGAATCCCTTCATTTCTTTCACTCGGAAGGGTATTACCCCAGAATGCCTTGTTATTCAGCTCAGAGACACTGTAGGCCAGCTCACCTGCGACTATGGCTTTTAGAAAGGGGGCAGGCATTGATGGATGGAAGGGATCACTCAGCCCCCCAAGGAGGCGCCACCTATTCCCGAGTGAGCACAGGCTCTTATTCTGCCACCTGTATCCAAAGGTTCTGCCTCAAACGGTCATGTTGGGGAAGGAGCATGCTACTAGCCTAGAAATGCTGGGGTCTCAGTGCTCCGTAAAAGCCCTGCCCATGATACCCAGGCAGATGGCAGAGATGGCTACATTGACATCTGCCCCAGAGGAGTCAAGACCACCACTGGCTTTTTCCTGTTTCTGGGTATTCAAGCTGCAGTGGCATGCTAGTGATTCTAAGCCGAGGGTTGGCATGAAACGGTCTGGAGGGCTGACCAACCAATGAAAACCTCTGGAGACCTCACCCTTCGCTTAGGCCATGCAGGTCCCCAGCTAAGTACTTAGGAATAGCATATGTCTTGGCTTCATTTCTGTTGCTGTGATAAAAATGTCGCAATTGAAAGTCACTCAGGGGAGAAAATATTCATCAGCTCCCCATTTCAGGTTGCTGTTTATCACTGAGGGGAAGTCAAGGCAGGAACTTGAAGTAGCTAATGGCAGCACACCCACAACAAAGAGCAGAGAGAATGAATGCGTACATGCTTGCTAGGGCTCAGCTCACACTCTGTACTCACACAGTCCGGGATCACCAGCCTAGGGAATGTGCTGCCCATAGTGACCTGGGTCTTCCAGCGCTGTCACAGACATGCCCACAGGGCAGTCTCATCCAGTCTCACATCGAGACTTCCTTTCCAGTTGATTCTAAATTGCAGCAAGTTAAAGATGAAAACCAACCACCATACCATGTCACACCCTAAGTGACAGGTTACAGAACAACCTCTTTGGGCAATCAGTGGCAAAGATACCAAGCAACCATAGTATTTCACATAAGATGGCAGGACATAAAGCATGTTTAAGACTCCCGTAGAAGTAAAATGGACTGGGGATAGAAGAAAAGGGACAAGAAACAATATTTGAGAGAAAAGCAGACTTTAAAAAGATCAAAACAAAACTCTCAGAGGTGGAAGTCACTGAGGTAAATATTCAGGACATGGATTAAGCATCGACTCAGGAAGGGATGAGCCATATGGTAGTACTATGGAAATTTCTCAGAGGGAAGTATAGCATGAGGCAGAAGCAGAGGTGAAAACATTAAAGATAATTAAGGAGAAGACAGAGAATGAAAAAGTGTGGCACCGTCTTGAGGGAGAAGCCCAAGGCAAAACCCACATCTTCCAGATTTGGTTAAACCGGGTGCACCTGGGGAGGTGCTGCCTCCAACGACATCTGCTTTTAAAACCCCAGGCCCCGGTGGTAAACTAGACCTCGACATATGCATGCAGAACATGTTCGCTTGTTCTGTCCTTCTCTTTTACGCTCACTGTGTGGCACTGATGACGGAGCTAGGTCAGGGTTCTGAATCTTATAATGCATGATGCGGGGAGGAGCCATGCAGACCACACACGGCCACGGTGAATGTCTCAGCGCACACTAGCACACTGTACCTCTATGTTCAGAAGGTGAAGGAGCAGCAGTGACATGTCAGGGGTGGCCACAGAGAGCAGCAGGCACACAGCTACACTCAGAGAAAGACTAGGGGAGGGTGTTAGACTAGAGAGTTGCAAGGTGAGAGGCAGCTATTGCACAGCTGCTGTGGCTGGCCAGCCAGGGACCAGCTTCAAGAGGGACAGACAGAGATGCCAACGGGTACCTTTAGATAGTCCCAAATACCGAAAGCACTTGGTTTCAGAGTGTTTCTATCCTGGCAACTTGAAAACTGAATCCGAGGGTGTACAGCTTACAAGAGAGGGCGATGCCAAGCTGTTCACCCTACAGAGCTGAGGACGCTGCTCCAGACAGAAGCTGCTCTGCAGAGGGAGCCCCGACTCCCCAGGGTGACTACACAATGCAGGCTTTATCCTTCATCATGGAAAAAAACCCTCATAGGAAGAGCCCATACTGTGCAGAAGGCAGCACTCAGTCCTGTCTGAGGACAGCTTCAGGAACTGCCACGCTTGCTGTTCTTCTGTGTGACATGAGAACCCATGAGTCTCCAGAGTTGGGCTTCTTATCCTTTCCATTCATTACCCCACCCCAGCCAGGAACTTCTGATGCTACCCTGAATATTTACAGAGGTATACAAGCAAGCATACAAATGAAGCATTTTACCATAAATCATATAAAGAAATTTCTCAAAAAAAATCTCTTTGGGATGAATTTAATCATTGATTAAAATGGGAAGGAAATATGCACACCAATGAGATTGTTTCTTTATTTTTACGTAAAACCCATCATAATTCCCCAGGACCCTCTGCACATCTTGAATGGGGTATACCTCTGGTCAGGTTGGAACAGGCACAAGTGAATTTCCTGTGTATAATAATATGATTATTGATTGCATTAAAATACATCCCAAACCGTGTGGGTGAGTGCAGAGGTTTGTGATAGCCTGTGAGACTCTGTGACCGTCCTGTGGCCTGGAAAGCTCAAGAGCAAAATAAAAGCCACTGTCACAACCAGGTAAACATTTGACAGATGACATGCAATGCCTGTGTGACAGTATATCTACTTAGATCCCCGCAGCCCGGAGCTCCCTACCAGCTGGGGGAGACCTTGCAGAGAGCAAATTATGTAAAAACACAGTCATGCACATGGACCCTCACTGATGAGTTTAACAGAAGCAACAGCGAGACTGAAAAGAACAGGGAGGGCAAATGCTCTACCTGAATCCCACAACTGCCAGCCTGGAGGGAAAGCATACAGAAAAGGCTCTGGGCACCGCACCTTGGCCAAGAAGCCTGGCATATTTGGAGGGACACGAGAAGGGAGGCTTGCAGAGGTGGAGTGGCGAGCCTGCATGGACTGTGGGTTCAGGTTCCTCTCACCTGCCAGCCTCACTGAGGGGTGGCGCCACCCAGCCAAGGAGATCCCAGGGCCTTGCACTATACACCCACTGCCTGCAACTCTGCAGTGGTCTTTTTTTCTAGCAGCTGGACTGCCAGCCACTGCTATCACCTAGCCAGATGTCTCCTTGCAGACTCTGATGACTCTACGGCTTCCTGAGGTCTATGTTTTCGACTTTAATGTCTCCACTGTGTTCATGAGCCACCCCGTTTCTCTGAATGGGGCATTCCCACCAGGGCACTAAGGTTGACACAGGTGGGTTTTCTGAGCAGGGCACGCCGACCAGGGCACTAAGGTTGACAAAGGCAACATACATGTTGCAGGCGCCACCTTCTGTGTGAGCGGGCCTCATGCCCTGTGCTGCTTCCAAGTGTGGCTGTCACAACTGGAAGGCAGTTTTCTAGGACTGAGTGGGTTTACCTTCTTAGCAAACCATTGATCTGAACAAAATCCACCCCCACTGAAGCTGCCATGAGTCAGTAGTTGGGAGGAACCTCCCTCAGAGCCACAAAACGTGGCCATCTCCCTGTGCTGATGAAAGTCATCCCCCCCACCCCATACACACAATTCCTCCCTGCTGCCTCCACTATTTTCTCTCCCGATTTCATGAGCTCCGTGTGTTTAGAGCCCACTGAGTTCACGTGGTGGGCTGATTGACATGTCCCCACAGTCTTGGGCACTTGAACACTTGGTCCCCAGGTGCTGTTTCAGCGCACAGTTGGGGCGGGAGTTGAGGTTTCTCAAAGCGCGCTCTCTTTTCTGGGCTTGCAGTTTAAGACGAGGACCCTCAGCTTGCTTTGCTGGTTCACAGCACCGTGCCTGCCTGCTGCCTTGCTCCCATGCCATGATGGCAATGGGTTCTTATCCCTCCGGAATCACAAGCTGAAATAAACCCTTCTATAAGATACTTTGGTGGTGGTGTTTTATCACAGCAATCTAAGCACAACGTTTGTATGTGCGCAGGGGTAGGAGCACCCACTGGAACATAGGTAGCCTCTCACGGATTGTATCCCTGAACAAAACGGACCCTCCCCGCTCCAGCAGCCACCAGCTGCCAGTAGCTCCTCAGTTAGGAGTGGGACTTCATGACCCCTTCCATCCCCTCTGTAGGGATTTTGCCCTGCTCTATCCTCCTCTTTCAGGTCTTAGGCATGTTGGCATAGTTACATTGTTGCCTTAGGTCATGGAGGCACCGCATTGAATGTGACAGAAAAGTAACACTCAGAGCTCTGTGCTTCCGGTGGGTGAGTGTTTGTAAAGTGGAGGAGTAGCGTGGGGTTAAGTTCCCACACTCCCTGGAGAGCTGGCCTCCTGCCGGATGCAGCTGGAATAGCCCTGTGCTCAGCCTTCTGTCAACGCGGTCTGAACAACAGTGGGTTTGTTAATTTCAGTCCCAAGGCCCCAGGTCCAGCCACAGACTGACAAGGCGAAAACCGTAACCGCTGACTTTGAAGTATATGACTTTAGCTTTATATGCACACATGTAAACACACTGACCTGGTCCCAGGACGCTATGGAACCCAAGCCTATTACCCACATGTTCCGTGTGAGCCTGAGAGAGTCCTCTAAAACAGAATCACTACTAAGACCCCCTCCCTACTTCCAGTCAAGCTGACAAACTTCTCCTCATTGTAATTAAACAAATCAGACTTGAGGAAAATCTTCATTTTTTTTTCTCTCCACTGGCTGGCACAGAAAGACAATGTATTTTAACCCCCTCAGATGAAGTTTGACCCTAGGGAATGTGAGCAGACAATCTTACAGGAGTGTTTAATTCCTATCTACTTTCATTTTGTTGTCGTTATTCTGCTAAATGTGACATTGCTCGTGCGGCCCAATGGCAATGGAACAGGGGCCAGCAGCAGGTCTAGAGGGACTTGCTGGGAGCTCTGACCCAGCCCCCTGTGGGCGCCTGCCTTTCCACTTCTCAACAGCTGCTGCAGGTTGATTGTCCTCAAAAGATACACTTGGACTTCAGTAACTCAGGTATGTCATTCATCAGCTTGATAGGGACATTCGGAGAGCTGAATCTGAATTCAGTCCTGGGCCTATTCCTGCACAGGATCACAGTGGGGCAGCCACACAGAAGCGTGGAAGGAACGTACTGGAATCCAATCCTTCTGCATATTTGAAAATCCTAACTGTTAATTTATAATCTTTTCATAAAAACATTTTCTCCAAGCAGGGCAGCGGTGACATTTGTCTTTAATCCCAGCACTTGGGAGGAAGAGGCAAGTGGGTGGGTCTCTGTAAGTATGAGGCCTGCCTGACAACCCGGGCTATACAGAGAGACCCTGTCCTGAAAAATCAAACACACACACACACACACACACACTCACATGCACACACACGCACACACACACGCACACACACTCATTATCTCCATCATTCTCTGTGTGACACCAATGGGGAAAAGCTTTAAGAGCAGTGTGTCCTGGGGAACTGGGGAGCCCTGAGTGAGAGCCCAGAGAGTTCTCACACACTTTGCATGGTCTGCCTTGGCCTAGAGGAGAGAAGTATTTCTGAATTACTCTGCCAGAGAGACCTGTTCTCATTTCAACTGCGTTTAGCTACTTACTGAGCATGCGGCTTGGAGGGGGCACCTCACACGTGTGCTGCTGAATATTCATGACCTGTGCTTACTGTTGCAGATGCATGGGTTATAGACACTCTCCCATGCTGAAGACATCGCCTTCCACACGTTGCCAGTAGTAGAAGCTGTGGTCATGTGACTACACAGGTGGGTTCGGCTGACAGCTCTGTCAAAACATGAACTTTGGCGATGTGGTTACACTGGCAGGATGAAGGAAAGTAGTTATCTTTGTCTATGCCCCATGGTACCTGTGGTGGCTTGAATAGGAATGGCCTCCATAGAACGCATGTGTCTGAATGCTTGGCCATGGAGAGTAGTACTATTAGGAGGGGTGGCCCTGCTGGAGAAAGTGCATCACTAGGGGGTGGGCTCTGAGGTCTCAAATGCTCAAGCCAGGTCTAGTGTGATATTAACTTCCTGCTGTCTGCGGATCTGGGTGTGGAATGCTTAGCTCTACGTACCTCCAGTCATGACAGTAATGGACTGAACCTTTGAAACTGTAAACCAGCCCCAGTCAAATGTTTTCCTTTAAAAGAGTTGCCATGGTTATGGTGTCTCTTCACAGCAATAGAACACTAAGACAGTACCTGTGTCCCCCAGACTACTGAGACTGTGGTAGTTAATCTTAACTGTCAAGTTCATTAGATTTGGAGTCAACTAAGAGACATGATTCTGGACAGGGCCTGAGTGTCTTTATAGGAAAGATTAACAAAGGGGACAAGATTCCCCCAGAGTGGCAGTCCAGATGGGAAGACAGGAGTGAGAAACAGTGCTGCCTGTCTGCCTTTGTTCCTTGATGGTACGGGCATCCACCCTGGGGTTTTAGTGGTTGCCACTGCTCTCCACTGACATTAGAACCCAGCTTCTTCAGTTTTCCAGTGCAGACAGAAGTGGCTCTCCCGTGGCCCTCCAGGCCTTCTAAGTTAGGCTCTCCACTATTGGAAGACACTGCACATACGACGTAAGCCGATCTGAAAGTCTCCTTTTGTAATCCATACACCCTACCAGCTCTGATCATTTAGAGAACCCTACCTACCATGAAGACTGGGGAGTCCCAAGAACACGTGCAGGCTCTAAGAGATGTTTGCATGTGTTAAAACCTAGCCACGTGGGAAGTGACAGTAGCACGCCAGGGCCCCAGGGTGTTCAGACTAATACCCCTCTCCACGCAGACAGAGCAGTGTAGGTGCCCAGTGTGGTGTCTACGTCCTCCATCTGGAGAAAGAGAAACTGCAGCCATTACCCAAATGAACAAGTGGCCACGACGTTGACTGAACAGATGGGACTAGTCCCTCGTATGTCACTTTGCTAGAGCTATATGACAAAGTCTGAAAGGATACACACAAACACATGCATATACACACAAACACATGTGCATGCATGTACACATGCATGCACATATATGCATACATACACCTATACAACAACACACATATACACAAACACATGCATTCACACGTAGGCACACACACATATACATATACGTATATACCCTCACACATATACAGTCACACATTAAACACACACACACACACACAAGCTATGAACACGAACCTGTGAAATTTCAGTGGGGCCATCCAGCAGCTATGCCTATGCCCTTCTCAATCGCCCAAAGCCAAATCTCTACCTAGGTACCCAGCCACAATGACCAGCAGAGCAAACGGAATGTCCATTCTATCTGTGTCCTTCTATTGTCCCATAATTTTTAGACAATGATATAGATCTATACTTCTAAGAAATAAGGAGAGAGAGAGAGAGACAGACAGACAGACAGACAGACAGAGATTGAGAGATGAGACAGGAGGAAGCAGGAGCCTCCTGTTCAGAGGTAAGTTGGATCTGCTGAGCTCCGCCAGCCAGGGCCTCACCAGGGTCCTGTGAAGTGACAGGCACCTTGAACACAGTGAGAAATCCAGTGCCGACCCTGGCTTGAGCCCACACAGTTTTGCTACAGCTCTGTTACTCCCTCTGCTTCACTGCTAAGGCAAAGCTCATTCTGGAATCCACATTTAAAACGTTAAAGTAGTGTTTTCATCCCTGGTAGATTTGGGGCAGTCTCCTCTAATTCTAGAGTTTAACCCTGAGTAGAAGGGCACAAGTCCCAGACAGACCCACAGAGTCTAAGCCACCTGGGTCTCACGTCAGTTTACAGTGCGCTGATGAGCAAGTTGGGGCTGAGCCTCGATTTTCATCGCCACATAAGTCATAAGTAAATGATTGGTTTTCAGAAAGTTTTGGATTTGGGGGCAATGAGTAAGTAGTTGAGACAGATCCCCATGTACTCAAAATCCACAGCTAATGCATGCCAAGCCCAGTAAATTCACAGACGGGGAAAGCAAGATTAGTGTTGAGCCATGTTCTGACCCAAGAATGACTCTTTCCGTGACTGGAACACGCATGTGTGGTAGGGTTCAGCGGGCTTATCTTTCTCACGTAGTAAAGTATCAGCTTCAGTAACATTGAGTCAGCGGTTGAGGGACCTGGAGGATAGGCCAACAGTCCTCTCTCAGAGCCTCGCAGCCTGGCCTTTGTGGCCATGCATAGGACGTTTTGATCAAATCCAACCGTATGGTTCCTTCTCTACTCCCCCAACACTTTTCTCTCTCAGCTTCATGCGCTCTGTTTTGTTGAAACCCACTGAGTTCACTCTATTTTTATATAAATGTGCTTCAAGTAAGAATGATAAAATCAGACCGAAGTATGCTTATATGCTAAGCACATGTGACATTTCTCCAGTTCTGATTAAATATGATTTGTTCCTGGAAATCTCACCAGAAATTCCAGTTTTGCTAAAAAGACATGTGTCTGACCCCCTTGCGTGATCCCTTTGACCCCAGTTTATTATGTGAGTTCACCCTCAAATCTGAACAGTGTTTACTGCTGTCAAAACCATGGTGGGAGAAGAAGAGTTAAGAAGTTGATTCTCTTCCCATGGTTGAGCAAACGGCCTGAGATGGAGTAGAGTATCACCAACTGGAGTTGTGTAGCAGACTCTGATGCAAATAACTGAGAACTGGGACGCCTGGCACGCCCATATCAGCTTTGCCCTGCTGGCTTGACATCCAGGGTGACTTCCCAGTCGCTGAGAGTGAACAGCGCCCTGTAGGAAACCCTCCATCAGAGGTGGCTCATATTATCTCAAAAGCATCTGCTATCGGCAGCAGAGCCAGGAGCAAGAGACGGCTGCCTCCATCTGCAGTGAGCTCATCCATGTAAAGCTCATGCAGCGATCTCACTGCGCAAGACACGCTCACAGAACCCGTGCAAAGACACGTGTTCGGAATTCCCATATATAGCTGCTTATTGGCATTGCGGGTGGTGTGGCTCACAAAGCCTTGGGACACAACCTCCAGAACAATATTGAGGTAAAAAGCTACAAAACGTAACTCCAGTGGAAGCGGTGCAGTTTTCAGGCATAGGTCTCACAGGCCATCCGTTTTCCCTGGCCTAAAACTGTGACTGAACAAAAGTTTGTGAGCCATGAAATCATGGAGAGTCACCTTTAAATGACACTGAAGTTTATCTTTACCTGACAGAAAAAAAAATTCCATGAAATGCCTTCAGATTCTGCTCAGCCCCCCTGATAACCACTCAGCAGAGAACACACTCTCCTGGGAGTTAATTGCTCAGCTCTCCCGTGACAGGTGTTTGCAGCCACCTCAAGTTCAAACCTCAGTGACTCAGCTCTCTTTCTCTCAGAGGAGGTGAGGACCGGGGCACCTGCTCTCTCCATCAAATGATTGTTCATCAGCACAGCTCCCAGTGTGGCCTTGGCTGAGCAGCGTTAGGAAGCAACCCGCAATCCTCCCTGTGATCAGTCGGCGGGGAGGGAGGTCAAGAGGATCTTCCTCAGGTTTAAGAGCCTAACTTTCCTGGGGCTAAACCCACAGAAGCAATTTAAAGTAGTTAAAGGCAAGCAATTATTGCATACCGCTGCTTTCATTAAATCTCAATCTGCAGGAGTCTAACTTATATTTGTCTCTCAGATATAACATAGTATGTGCAAAAAGAAAAGAGGAAATACTACTTAAATAAGAGATAGCGGCAAAGAAAAGAAAAGCACTGAAGAAACTGTAAACAAAAAAGAATGAAGATTTTGTTTGCCGTTGGTTGGCTGTTCTGGCTGTGGAGAGTGCGCCCTCTTGTGGTAGTCTTGGTGCACGTATTCTTTCTAACCTCAGTCCCACAGGCCGGCATGCTAGCTAGAGATACCCCAGAAGTGTGGCATCTAATAGTAACACACAACGAGCCAGGATTAGACCTCAACCCAAATTCAAACATCCAAGGCATATAAAATTCTTCCAGGTGCTTGTAAGTGCTGCTTTGATGCACTAGAAGGATGGGTGTCTTCTCCTGCCCCAAGTGAGCTCTGCAGTGTGCTGGGTTCTCAGGAGCTGCAGTTCTGCAGTGTGCTGTGTTCTTGGGAACCTTCCTGGGCTGCACGCAGAGATGTGTGTTCGGGGATTTCACTACTGGCACGGGGGCTTCTACATATTTGTGTGAGGCTTAGAAAACTTGCCCACGTAAGCACAGCTGAAGTTAGATGTGCACCTGCTGCTGGGATTCGAAAACCATGGGCAGGAACACTGTCAGCCCTCTGGAGTAGTTTCGGAAGGCATGCTACGTGCAGGAGTCCTGCAGGCCCTGGAGTGCTGCACGCACCTCTTGCTGCTTCAGGTAGGAAATGAGCTGCAGTGTAGGAGGAAGAGATAGGGCAGGTTGCAGGCTGCAGGCTGTGATGGTCTGTAGTGGTTATTTTAAGACTCAGTGTACTTCATCAACACCTCAGCTGGCTGCTCTGTGTGTGTGTGCGTGCACGCGTGAGAGAGAGAGAGAGAGAGAGAGAGAGAGAGAGAGAGAGAGAGAGAGAGAGAGAGAGAGCTAATTCAGATGTGGTTTGTTCAGGGTCAGCAAGTTCCGCAGACTACAGGGTAAGTAGGCTCATCCTACAGCAAACAAGGTCACTCTTGCTGACGTGCAGGGTTCTGTTAGTTCCCAGCAGGACATCCTTTTCTGATAGACCAGTGCTAAGGAGTGAACTCATAAAGGAAGCTTCCAGACATGAAAGGAATGGTTTAGCGACATTTAGAAAGTTAGTGATCCAAATCTAGATCCAACTGGATACTGACCAACCTCCAAACAGTGTGGGGTCTAATTGTAACAAAGAATGAGCTGAGATTAGGCCCCACCCCAGATTCAAACATCAAAGGAATATAAAATTCTTCCACCACCGCCAATACGCTAGTAAGAAAACCCAGTTTTGCTGTATGGCAAACTCAGCAAGATCCACAGAAGTCTCGAAGGTATTGTAACTGGCGCGAGGTTTACCCAGCCAGTAAATGGCGTGTTTTCTTGTTAAATAGTACAAATTCCAGGTGAGCAATCATCATGCACAGCCTCCCACTGATATCTTTATGTAACTGGAGCAACCGTGTGTATTTTTATTGAAAATGATGTTGAGCACCCATTAGCTATTCGTAATGCATATTAATAAGACACCTGCTTTGTTCTAGGGCACTGAACTCTTTGACTCCTGAGCATCTTGCTGGGGTTCCTCACAGGGACAACAGCTTGGGCACCTGCAGCCACTCCTCACGGAGACACGTTTCTGCCGTGGCCTGTCCACGAAGCCAGCGTCACCGTCCCTCCCTGAACTCTGACCACAGGCATCGGCCTTCCTGCTTTTCCTCAACCCCACACTTCCCCTCTAAGCTCCTAGCATTTCTCAATTGTCCGCGATTGCCCCCAAGTCCCTGCATGGACTTCTTAGGTATCTGTCCAGCAGTACCCCCCCCCATTTACCATCTGAAACAGTCATCGGCTACCACCTGGCTCCCTGACCTGATTTATTTATTGTCACTTCACTCTGGTGACTATGCACTCATCCATCACGGGCTTTCCCACGGGCACACAGCAGACTGCGCCAGAGAATTTAGCACAATGAAGCAGAGATGAGCTGTAGATTCCGTGTCCCAGCAGCGTCTGTTCTGGGTAGCATTCACCCCTTATCCCTTCTAATTCTCATCCAAACCCTAGCCCAGCCCGATGCCATGCGGGGCTCAGGGTGGAGGCTGGCAGGGAGGTGTGCACGGAACACCGTTCCTCAGATGAGCATCTTGGTGACCCCACGTGTTCATTATAGTCACCAGGGGCTCAATGTTTTAAGAAAAGCTTTTTGCCTTCTATGAAGAGCATCTGCCCTCGATTTAGAGGTATGATTCCTCTCTTTATTAGGTAATCTCATCTGCTACGAATGAATACTGGTTGTTCACACTGTTATTCACACCAACCCTTCAGAAGATGAGAGATGAGACAATGTGCCCCAAACAGCCATAGGCACTGGGATGTTTACAAACACGCTAGGTCTTTGTCTTCCCCTCCGAGACACAGCAAAGCAGAAAATAAAAGTTTATGCCAGCAAGGGAAACCCTCCAGCACTCGGCACACCATTAGAGCCCGGCTATCCAGACAGCGCAGCTCTAACCGTGGCCAGCTGTCTCCCTTTTGCCACCCTTCCACCTCCAAAAAACATACGAAGGCAAGTTAGGCACACCGAAGATGAGCTCGAAATTTTCAGGGAAAACTTGGGAAAATCCTTGACCACTCACCGGTGTGCACAGAAGTTACCAAGGTGAAGCCCGCATTTTTCTTCGGTGGATAACCCGTCCATCAGCCAGGAGAAAATCAGAAAGCTGCCCTGACCAGGAGGCTGCGCCACAAGCCTGGACTTCTCCAGCATATATGTGGAGATCCTGGCTGGTTAGGAAAAGAGAAGGGATTCTGTTAAATGGCAATTTAGTTCAATTTCCATAAATTTACATGTTAATTAATTACAGGACATGACAGCAAAGCTTCTTTTCCAACATTGACATCAAAACAATACAAAGAGGCTTTACTTTCTACAGTATCTCAGGTCTCCAGAGATGCTAATCCCAAGGTACCAAGAGCTCAGAGTCCCCAAATCCTGCTGCCACAGTCAATTCTGTCCATGTTAACAGCTGCTGTGATATGTATATGGTAAAGTCTGAGGACCCAATATTGGCCCATGCTCATCAGTGAAATTCATATTTTATATGAGAGTTCACTCTCTGTCCAACAGTCCTGTCCCTTTAGAGAAACCTGTCACAGCACGGAGGAACCACCCTTGTGCAACACACACACGCACACATGTGCGCACACATGGGTGCATGCATGAAGGATTTATTAGAATGACTTATAAGCTTGGTCCTGCTAGCCCAACAAAGGTTCAAAAATCCAGTAGTTGTTCAGTGCAGCAGGCTGGGTATCTTAGCTGTTCTAACCAGATACAGCAGAATCCCAACAAGTGGGCTCTAAGGCCGTGAATGAATGGACTTGCTAGCAAGAGCAAGCAGGCAGAACATAGCTTCCTCCTCCCATGTCCTTTATACAGGCTGCCAGCAGAAGGTGTGGCCCAGATTAAAGGAGGATCTTCCCACCTCAAATGATTTGCATAAGAAAAATCCCTCACAAGTATACCCAGCCATTTATGTGTTAGTTAATCCCAGCTGTAGTCAAGTTGACAACCAAGAATATCCATCATACCCTCAGTAGGCAGTGTGTGTGTGTGTGTGTGTGTGTGTGTGTGTGTGTGTGTGTGTATACATGTATGCATATCTTCATGGATTTAGCCAGGGAGAAATTTGAAGTTGAGATCTTATCATTTTACCCCTCAGGAGAGTAAGTACCCTTGACTCTGCGCAGGTGTATAGTGGGGCTCCACACTGGCCCCGTTCACTGTTTTCTGTGCCAGAAGACAGGTGAGAAGCAAAGGCTGAGAGTGCCAGAGCCTCTGGCCTTGGCCCCGGGCTGATGCACACACGCTTCTACCAACAAAGACACCAGCTTCAGCTGAAGCAGTGTTCAGTACTGATCAAGCGCCAAGTCACAAGTGCCAGGAAAATCCTTCATCTGAATTCCTAAGCAGAGTAATTATTAATCACACTAGTTAGCACATCTCCAGCAGTGAATAAAATTGCTTGGGGTTAACGGGTTCTGATCCACACGATTGGAAGGAAATAGCACTTTGAAGGGAATCTACAGGCAAACTCGAGCACAGGCTGACACGATCTCAAACAGAGTAGACGCTGCGGTGTCTGGGGTGCAGCTGTGAGGTCAGGGAGGCACGGGGCTCCAGAATGAGAGGTTCCAGCATTTACTGCAGCCCACTGAGCTCCCCTCAACTGCCATCCCGATCTCAACACTGAAGCAGTTTTTAAATTGGAAATAGTCTCGATCAGAAACGCAGGTGTCACTCTCCACAGCTATCTCCATGTCAACCAATGATTCCGGCCAAGTCTCTAGACATCTACATATAAATATCTCGCTCAAGAAGTTTGACTCCATGGATGCATGTTGTTTGTTTGTACCCAAATGCCACAGGTAACTGTAGTATTTCACAAAGCCAGGCCATTTGTGAATTATTAAAGGGAGTATATGGAATGAGTTACTCTCCTTCAGGCTACAAGTTAGAACCTCCTTCAAAGAAAGTCTCCTCATCTCCCACCTCGAGCGTCCACTCAACACAGATACGAGCACGGGGAGAGAAGGCAGGTCTGTCGCATGCGGCTTTCTTATCACTTCACCTCCTGAGCTGGCTCGTATTGGGGTGGGGGACCCTCTACCCATGAGCCGTCATGGACAGCGATGTAAGAGGAGGAGTGTTTTCGGGATGCAATCTCAGTCATTCTTGTTTCTGAACCTGGTCCGGCCACCCTGCACACCCCTTTTAACTGTAATTTTGTCCATCTTTAATATGAGGAAGAAAAAAAACCAGAATGTCTCAGGATCCCTCTGGAGTTCCCAAAGGTACCACTATTGCATTTCCGACACAAGGCGCCTTTGTACACGGCCTGTTCAAAGTGCTGTTGGAGGCTTCTGTACTTTAAACCTCTCTTCCTTATCTCCAAAGCCCAGACTGCTCACAGCTCTTGACATGAGATAGGATCAGTTATAGCATTCTATGAAGAGCATGTCCAATGGGATACGCGATGCAAAGGAAGCTGGTGATATGATGATAATGTTTCATCTCTCATCACCTCTCTCATTCATTCAAAAATCAGGATTTGAAAGCAAGGTGCCAGGAGCAACACCTCACATGTGTTCTCTTTCGTTGTTGTTGTTGTTGTTTTTAAACTCTTAATGTTTACATTACCCAAGAAGGCCACACAGCCTTGGTATATCCACTGGAGAGCATCTCCCACTGCGAGTAGTTTCAACTGAAGTTGAGCCAGGATTTTTTTTTAGTCTACAGAAAAAGCTGAGAGTCAAATACTTTTCCATCCCATGCCAGTCTATACCTGTTGGGGACTACCGACCCGCAGACCCTGAATTTTCTATGATCCCTTGCCTGCCGGAGTAAACAACTTGTTTTCCTACGCTTGCAGCTGCTCTGAGCACGAGACCTCCCTGATGGCAGGGGAGTGGTTCCTGGTGGGTTTGCAGCTGAAGGATCCCGAGAGCGAGGGCATGTCCATTGGTCAGGGAAGACATACACTAAAGTTGGCATTCTTGACTCCCCCTCTCTCTCTCCTTCCCTCTCTCTCCTCTCTCTCTCTCTCTCTCTCTCTCTCTCTCTCTCTCTCTCTCTCTCTCTCTCTCTCTCTCTGTGTGTGTGTGTGTGTTTCAATCTCCAGCCCCTCTTCCGACTTGCGAACCGTCTCATGGTAGACAATTGGTATGATACAGGCCACCTTGTACATATATCCTATAGCAGAAACCCAGTATCTACATCTGGAAAAGGGGTAGTTTTCATATTGACACGAAAGTGAAAGAAAACAGAACCGTGTTGACATGTCTCTGTTCCTGGAACTCTAAGAGTTTGCAAAGATGATCACCACTACAATACAGAAGAGGAAGATGATGAAGCACTTCAGATGACTTGTCTGCAGCTGAAGCACTGGAAAGGCGAGCAGGGTCCATGCCAGGCTGGGGTGGCTCTATCAACCTGGCTCCTAGTCACTTCCGGGGAATCTCAGGCCCGAGAACCATGTACACATTGGCTTTTGACCCTGCTGATGTGGTCTGAATTTGTGCTGTAGTCTCACCAGGTGCAGCAACCACAACCTTACAGATGCTTGGTACCCACCAGCCTTCACTAGTAATTTTCATGGGAAGCCACAGCTTCCAAAGACACTGTTGCCACACCAGTGTGCTTGCAGAAGACAGGGAGGTGCTGTTTCCTGGGACCGCCTTCCCATAGTCCGTCCATCAGTGTTTGGTGAATGACGTTCTGCTGAGAGCCAGGTCAACCCAAGGCTTTCCCAGAGGCTCTAATGAAAGCACAGAGGGAACACTACTTCTTTGCCCTTGCTCAGGGGTGGACCCAGAAAGGGCTGGGCTGGGACTGGGGCTGGAGCCAAGGCCTTGGAGGAGTTTGGGTTTCAGTTCTTGGGAACTTAGCTTTCCCCCGTGAAGAGACTGGAGCTATCCATCTTGAAGTTGTTCTGTGCTCTCTCTGTGATTTCTTGAGATGCCATGTGTTCCTTGTGTGCAACATGGCTTGGTTAGCTTCTTGCTGACTTAATGACTTTCTGTTGACTCTGCCCCATATCTGCCCCCTTCAAACTCTATATACGACACTATGCTTCTTAATAAACTTCTTTGGCATAAGATTTAACTTGTGCTAGACTCTTGTTCCAACACTCCTATCTTCTTTATTTTCTAATCTTCGTGTTCTCCCCCACCCCCACCCCCAGGATCCTGTCATTGAAAAGTGGTCTGAAGGTTCAGGTCAATATAATTTTCAATGATAAACATTCCAGAAGAGCTCACACCACTGTTTGAAGAGTTCTCTGGTCAGGGTCTATGATTTCTAGTGTCTAGATGTAGGACATGGGACACTCTGCTCTCCTCAATGCTCTCCATAGAATAGGAAGCTCTTGCTGCTAACTTCAAGGCCAGCGCTCATGGCAACTCTCCCAGCGGTGTCTCTATCCTTTAAGAAGTGACTATGCTCAACTGCCACAGGTCAGATTGCAAGACCAAGAGACAGGCAGCTTTGATGGAAAAAACCAAACACGGATGGAAAGAATGCGGGCAAGCGCAGAGCGTGCTCTGTTCATTTTACAGCTGAGAAGAGCGAAGCAGCGTTCTCCAGGCATCACAGTGCAGGGCTCAGGCTGTTGTTGAGCCCAAAGCCCCTCTCTCATGGCACCAAGAAGCCTCACATGAAGACAGCATTAACTAGACTTCTATTTCTCAAGAAGCCGGGGTCTTAAAACAACAAGGCACCGGCTGCACAGGCTAACTGGGTGAGAATACTCTGGTTTTGTCAGAGAGTGAAGCAGATAACGAGGGGCACAGGATGGTCTTCTACTTCATCTCTAAAGCAGCTTTGCTCCCTAAAACACTTGGTGTGTTCCATTAAAAAACTAACACACTACACGCTTGCTAAATGTATACATATATGAAGGCAATTGAATTGAAGTCAGCAAATCATGGGAAGAGAGAGCCCCAACTGTCAGCACTTGTCACCCAATGAAGCTCCCAGTCCTGGGATTGGGTTGCATCTAATGGAGTTGTTGGTCAGGGAGTTCCATGGGAAGCCCCAAGCAACCCAGGTTGGTGCCAGACTATAGATTCTTCTCCACAAACTGATGGCAAGATCCCATTGCTAAAGACAACACCCACATGACTCACTGAACAAAGATGGGTTGTGTTGGTGCTACATAGAGACTTCAGCCCCACCTTCCAGCCCTTGGTCTAGGAAGGTACTCCACATGCTATAAAAAGAAAGCTGTAAACACCAACCTTGCCACAAACACTCTGATCTACAGTGGTGTACTACATGGAAGAAATACTAGGGCAATGGTGGCCTAAAGCTTATGGTGGGAGTAATGAACCAGTATCTGATTTGACTTAAAACCCACTCCGTGAGGTGGAACCCATACCTGACGCAGCTTGGGTGATCAAGAACCTGAGACCAGATAGACCAGAGACCTAAGGTCAAAGACCATAGTAATAAAATGACTATCAATAACATTCTGCTATAGTCATAGATCAGTTCATTCCTTGACCACCATAAGAGACGTTTCCTCCTGTAGTAGCTGGGAGCAACCATAGAGACCCGCTATCAGACATTATATGAGAGAGAGAGAGAGTGAGAGACCTTGGAAGAGAAAGCCCTAACCAGCATCACTCCTTCAGGGCCCTCCTTCAGGGCTTAGGGAACCCTGTGGAAGAGGAGGCAGAAGAGACTGTAAGAGCCGGAGGGATGGAGGACACCAAGGAAACAAGGCCCCTGAATCAGCTAAGCAAAGCTCCTGTGAACTCACAGAGACTGAAGAGCACTCACAGGTCTGAGCCCGGGTCCTCTCCGTATGTATGGCTTCCATTTCAGTGTTTTGATGAGATCCCTGGGCATGTGAGTGAGTCATTCTCTGACTCGTGTGCCATTTCTTGGGCTCATTTCTTTCTACTTGTTTTGCCCAATTCTGATGTATTAGTTTTGTTTTATATATTATAATATTCCATTTCTTAAAAGCCTGTTTGTTTTCTAATGAGAGACAGGAAGTGAGTTGATCTGGATGGGAGGGGAGGTGGAAAGCAACTGGGAGGAGTAGAGGGAGGGGAACTGTATTCAGGATGTATTATGTGAGAAAAAGAATCTATTTTCAGTTAAAGGGGAAAACTAGCATATGCTCTAGAGTGATCAACAATCTCACAATTTTGTCCAGTTAAAGGAAAAGCTGTAGTCTAGAGCCTAAGAAGGAACTGAGGGCAAGAGTCTACCACAGTTTCTCCCTCAACCCTACAGGCACTTGTGTGGCATACTGTAAACTTCTGCTTTCTTGGTAAAGTCTAGGGTGAAGGCAGTGGTCTCAAACCCAGGGCACTTTCTGGCTAAATGGAACCTTTTCCTTATTTTTACACACTGACTCCCGACACTTCCATGGGGTGAGAGAGACACTTCAGAAGCCCCTCAGTCCTGAAGGGTGGTGGTTCCTACGCTGAAGAACCAGGAATGCTGGCTTTGTTAAATAGGAAGTCAGATGGAGAAAATGCTGAGGCGGGAGCCAGACCAAGATGCTGTTTGTTAATAAATTTATACAAAATGAAAAGTATCTATTTATGTATAGCTGCTGGTTCATAAAACTAAGCCTGATCGGTTTTTTAAAAATATTTTTTACGGTTTATTTAACTTTATTTTATGTGCATTGGTGTAAGATCCCCCGGAACTGGATTTTCAGACAGTTGTGAGCTGCCATGTGGGTGCTGGGAATTGAACCCAGGTCCTCTGGAAGAGCAGTCAATGCTCTTAACCGCTGAGCCATCTCTCCAGCCCATTTTTTTTCTTTTTTTTTAATGTTGCAATTTGTGGTAACATTCTGGCAAAATAATTGGTGCTAAATTATTTAAAAACCACTAATAACAATCATAGGAGAAAGCATATCTCAGCCTGTACATTAGTATGGTAATTCTCCATGGCCAGTACAACAGGAGCTTTACACACGCTGATAACTTAAGCAAATACGGCCTACTTTAAAGCACAAAACACCACCTAATCTCCATTGGCATGACCTGGTTTGGATATAATAGTCTTACTATAATCTCATTAGCTATTTCAGTGAATATTACAAGTCAGCTGCTTTCATAGCAGCTCAACCTGAGTGAATGAGCTCTCTTGGTAGTTTAATGGTGCCTTCCTTTTTTATAAAGTGTGTGTGTGCATGCACGCACGCACACGTGTACACATGTGGTGTAGGAGGTCCTTCTGCATTTGTGTTGCTTTCACTGGTTGAATAAAGAGACTGCCTTGGCCTTTTGATAGGGCAGAAATCAGGTAGGCGGAGTAGACAGAAGAGGATTCTGGGAGGAAGAAGGGAGTGAGAGAGAGAGCCACAGCCATGAAATCACCAGAGTCAGACATGCTGAATCTTCCTGGTAAATATAGATTAATAGAAATGGGTTAGTTTAAGATGTGAGAGTTGGTCAAGAAGAGGCTAGATATAATGGGCCAGGCAGCGTTTAAATGAATACAGTTTCTGTGTAATTACTTCAGGTATAAGCTAGCCGGGCACCGGGAATGTGGCGGGAACCGGGCGGGACAGAACAAGGGACCCGCTCGCCCCTCTTACTACACACATGTACCATGGTGCACTCCCCTGTGCACACGTGGAAGCCAGAGGTTGCCATCAGTCATCTTCCTCTATCACTCTCTAACGGTGACAGTATTTCCCAGAGGAACTTGCTGGTTCTGCTGGGCTGGCCAGGCAGTGGGCTCTGCCGGTCTGCCGGTCTCTTCTCACCTAACGCTAGGGTTACAGATGTGTGAAGCGCAGCTAGCTTCCGCCTCAGTGCTAGGGATCCAGGCTCAGGTCCTCCTGCTTACAAGGCAGGCGCTTCATCAGCCATCCCCCAGCGCCACACTTTCCACTAAAGAGAGCCTCGGCTCAGAAGCTGAACCTGTTAGTGTAGCTTTTTAGCGTGGCTTTGCAAAGAGCCCAGTGCTAATTTTCCTCCACTGTGGAGGTGTCTGTTCTTCAACTGAAAACAATTTTGAAGGCCTTTCTTCATTCCCTGCAGGAGGCTGAATCGTGTCCCACAAAAGATGCTTTAGAAGCAGCATCAGCTATACAGAGGCACCCATGTTGCTCTGAGGTCAGGCTGGAGTAGGGTGGGTGCTGGCATGGTATGACCAAGCAAGGCATGTGTCAGTGGGTGCAGAGCTGGGGACATAGCTGTATGCCCAACACAGAAGGACGGGGTGAGCTCAGAAGTGGGGCTAGACCAGTAGGCTCCACCCGGAGATGGCTAGACTTTGAGAGTTCAGGGGTCAGTCAGCTCACCCCTGGAGGTTTCACGCTGCCTGGTCAAGCATTTGGGGTGTATGGCAGTTTCATTAGAACTGAAACCTTCCTCCAAGAAGGGAGGGTGGGCCATGAGACCCAGGAGGTAAGTAAATGTCACCTGTCTGAGAATGCTGAAATTTAAGATACCCAAGGGCCCTCCCCAAATTAAAAGAAACCGTAAACAACTGCTGTTGGGGAGACGGAGGGGGGCGCAGGGTGCAGCAAGGAGGTTTAGAAGCAGTGAGGGCAGGTGGATGGGCAGGGGGCGGGGCTGAAGAGGGGATTCTGAGAGCAGTGAGGGACACTGACCAGGGAGCTGCACAGGGGAGGTTTTCAGGCCAGTGGAACTGCCTGCAAGTTGTACAGAGATCCAGGACTGCAGCTGTGTGAGTTGTCGCTCATGTTAGGACTAGCTTTCAGGTGACCCAGCTGCTTTTGAGTCGTTCCTGCTCCTGGTAAGTAGCCACTCATCCAAAGTCCTGCTAGTGACCCCGATAAAACTCACTGATTCACCAAGGTGGACTTCAGTGATATTGTTCCTTTGGTCTGTTGTGGATTCTCTTTCTGGGGTGAGTAGATGTGTGTGTGTGCGTGTGTGTGTGTGTGTGCGCACATGTGAGTGTGTTTGCATGTACATGTGTGCACACGGGTGCCTGTTGGGTCTCTTCAGGAGAAGTAATATACAACAGTTTGTTACAGCAGGTCTCAGATACTGACATTCTGGAACATTCTCAGGCTTCATTTATGCCCACTTCATTTATGTGAACATGAACTAGGAAAAAAGATAAGATCGCCAAGTCCTGCACTGGACCTCAGGCATCAGACTAGTGGGAGGCGGAGGTCTCATTTTCAGATTTAAGGTCTTCTCAGCACAAAGAAGCGTCTCCATAGCAATCCTGCCTTAGTGTCCTGACTGTACAACTGCTTTTAATGGTTCATTATCCACTCCCTCAATACATCTGAACACGTCACCATCATGGTGAGAAAGCACACGAACACACCACTATCATGGTGAGAAAACACACAAACACGCCACCATCATGGTGAGAAAGCATACAAACACACCACTATCATGGTGAGAAAACACGCAAACATGCCACCATCATTGTGAGAAAGCACGCAAGCACGCCACCACCTTGGTGAGAAAGCACGCAAACACGCCACCACCTCGGTGAGAAAGCACGCAGCTCTCCGAAGCCTCTCTGATGGATGCTCCTGTGATTGACTGATTATCACAGGCCACAGCTTTACACCACACAGCACATTTTGTTCTCAAACCCCATCCGTGCAGTGAGGTGAGTCAGTCTGTCATGGTGCTTTCCCCTGAGTCTGCTCTGCCCAGCGTCAGCATCGTCACTCTGCCCGCTCTCCAAAGACGAGGCACTTGGGACCTGACTTTCATGATAACCCTCACAGGGCAATCATCATCAGTTTCTCTTTTATGGAGGCCAGAGGCGAACTTGGAGGTTGAGCCCTCGGAGCTCTAGGGCTCTGAAGGGCCAGGGCGATGTCTCCATGCCCCTGAGAATGGAGTCCCAGAACAGCACTGACTTCCTGCTTTGTTTCCCACCAGCTTTATTTGTCTCAGTTTTAAAATCCTAGAAAAAGAATCACTAAAGCATTTGACTAGATGTTTTTTAAAAGAACACAGCAGGAAGCTTCCAAAACTACAAATGTAAATGATGAGATGTGAGGTTGTTAATAAGCTGGGCGGTGGTGGCGCACTCCTTTAATCCCAGCGGATCTCTGTGAGTTCGAGGCCAGCCTTGTCTACAAAGTGAGTTCCAGGACAACCAGAGATACACAGAGAAACCCTGTCTCAAAAAAACAAAAAACAAAAACAAAAACAAAAAAACCCCAAACAAACAGAATGAGAAAACAATAGGAAGAAGGTGGAGAAGGCCTTCCATGCTGTCTGCAGAACAGTTTCCGTAAAAGAATAGGTAACCAAGTCACCCACAGAGACCAGGATCAGCCAAGTCATACACACAGCCCAGAGAGGCAACAAAGTCACACACACAGCCCAGAGAGTCAACTTACTTACATGCAACTTAGATTCTATTACACTCATCCCAGTTCTCTCCCTGAGGACTCAGAGGTAGGAATGCACGTGGGTACACCCTATCTATTCGCATGAGCCCATTAAGTACTTAGGGGTGTGGCTGGCCAGGAACCATGGGAACTATTTGCTAATAGAGTGTGATCAAGGCAAGTCTCCAGAAGTTTCACTGCAGTTTTCCAGCACTGTGTGTGTGCGCGTGTGCGTGCCTGTGTGTGTATGTGTGTGCGTGTATGCGTGCCCTTGTGAGTTAATACATGTGGAAGTGAGAGGATCACTGTGGGTATCAGCCCTCACCTTGCGAGAGACATGGCTTCTTCATAGTTGGTTGCTGCATACACAAACTAGCTGGCCCATGAGCTTATGGGGGACTCCTGTCCCCACCTCTCGTCTCACTACAGGAACAGTGACCTTACAGACGCGCTACTGGCTTTATTTAGTTTCTGAGGACTCAAACTCAGGTCCCCTGGGTTGCAGAGCAGCGCCCTCACCCACCCTCTGCTGCTTCTCTCGGTTGACAATTTTCTACCCTGACATTCCTGAGGAGAGGACTCATGAAGTCTCTCCAAGAGAAAGGGAAGAAATGTGGACAATGGCCAGCACCTCTAGGGAGCAGTTAGCACATTCCTGTGCCGAAGAGGATTTGGATAGAGAGCCACAGAGCCCGGATGAAGGATCTCTCCTTGGCCATGTGTAGACTAGGGGCTTGTGATGCTCAGGCTTAGCATTGGCATCAGGGTGGGTAGGCGGGTGCTGCCCTGGGCTCAGCAGGAGCCATACAAGCAGGTGGCCAGTGCCCTGGGACTCAACACTGCTGACAGACTACCAGATCAATCGGACCACCGTCTTCGTCTGGGTATGCATATCCATGTGGCAAAGCACAGAGTCATAGTCTTTCCTGTTTTGGCTTCTGGTCTCAAGAACTGTCTCACCAGGACACTTCACGAAGCTTGAATTGTAACCGAGTTTCCAGAAAAACGCACAGCTAACATTTAAATTGAATAGAAAGTCAGTTCTTTCTGTTCCAGTTTAGTTTGATGATTGTTTTACTGTTTGGATTGGTTGGTTTTAATTCAATCATTTAAAAAGCTCATGTGTGATTTAAACAGACCCCACTGTGTGCTGTGTGAGGGAGCGGCACATGGCTATGATTTGTTTGAGTCTTTGCCTCTCTGGGGTGGGGGGGGGGAATTACAACTGTGTCAGCTCTGTGTAGCTAAGCCCCTATTCTGTGTTGTGTAGTTTAGACAGCAATCCTCCAGGGAAGCCTCACCATGCACTTGAGAATATTTCTGAGTCCCAGTAAAGTTTGAACTTGAAACCTGGCATCTTGGGATGCAGGGGACACCTCCAGGTCCCTCTCAATTTGCCTGGCCATCTTTATTATAAAACATTTCTAGGACATGAATAAGAGGTTTATTAATCCATAGGTGGTGGCAAGCAGACTTGCTTCTGTGACGGTCTGTAGTTGGCTTCTCTCTCCTGTGTGCGGACATGGGTGTGGTTTAGATTGTGACTGCAGGCTTCACAGGTCCCCCGGCCTCCATCTCTCTGGGCATGGGGACCCTCTGCTGGCTGAGTGCAAACTTACCTCCAGTTGCATGCTTCCTCCTCTCACAGAACTGCACTTCCCAGTATTGTATGAGGCAACTGGACACATTGTTGAGTGTGGTCTTGGCATGTCCGAAGGCTTCCAAGATGCACATGGCCTGCAGCGCAAGAGAGAATTTGGTTGGACAACTCCTTAAAAATAATAAAGTTGGAGAGTCATACATAGCAAAGATGCTGGGAGTATTCTGTGATCTGGATGGCTTTGTGCTTTCCACAGAACACGTGCTGAACTTTTAAAGTTCTTCTTTTCCTCAAATGCAAATGATGAGTGCACACCATCTGCCAGATTGTGGCCACTGTTCATAATTGCCTGGATGTAAATTGAGGCCAGCGTGCACACACACACACACACCCACACACACACCCACGCACACACACACACACACACACACACACACACACACATTGTTCAGGGAAGGGAGGCTGGTGTTGTATGGACACCTATGTAGATGACGCTGGCCATTCTACTCTTGTCATTTTCCACCTTATCCCATACAACAGGATCTTTTCCTGCCTAAACTGGCAGCCAAGAAGCTTCACGGTTCTCACGTCTCTGCTGCCACAGCAACTGATTTCCAAGCACACAGATGACCATTCCTGGCTTTTCGCATAGGTACTGGAATCTGAACTCGGGCCCTTACCACTCTTACCAGTCAAGCCACATCCCCAGCCCTTTGGTGTTTTTTGAAGAGAACAATTAGAAATGACCTAAACCCGAGACAGAATTTTCTTCAAAGCCATGCGTGTGACACTGGCCCCATGTTCCTCATGTGCAGGCTTCAACATGCAGGCCTGCCAACCTCTTTGCTGGCTAGACCGTGCCCCTTGCCACTCATCCTCTCCTGCAGAAATGGAACTAAACATCTAGTTGATGATGCTGTCCTGACCCCTCACTGCCCTAGGCTTTGTCACAAAGTTTGTAAGCCCGTGGTTCTAAGAATCTAGTATAAAGCCCCTTGGGTGCACACCAAGATCTGACATTCTCTTGAAACAAGTTTCTTCAGATATTGATCCTGCAATAAAATCCACTCCTCATTCATCAATTGATGGCAACTCTAATAAGGATGGTGACTGAACAAGTCTCCAAAATGTATGGAAATCTGGCAAGTTAGTTCTCTTTCAAGACATTCTACAAATATGTGAAAAACAGTTTCCAACTCAACCACCAGATGGCAAAAGGCCACCCTCTTCTGATTTGCTGGGCCCTCATCCTAGACCCTTTGATTAAGGGCATCATTTCTGAGATCATTATTATAAATTTTTAACAAATGTTTTGAGTTCATTATACTCAGGCACTTACCAATTTGTGAAGCATTCTGCATGATTAACTATTATAAAGCAACACTTTGATCCCAATTACAAATCAAAAATGCTAAACATGATAATGAAATGTGTTTTAGCCATCTGGTTTTGAGGCTTGGATTTCTGAAGACACATTAAATCTTTATAAAACTCTATGGTTTGGGCTTGAAAATTAATAAAACTCAAAGTAAATTAATAACAGATGTGACAGAACCCCCCTAAATAATTAGTGATCAATATACCCTTATTTTTCTTAATGTTTTTCATTTTACATACCAACCCCAGTTCCCCATCCCTTCCCTTCTCCCATCCTCCCACCTCCCCTCGCATCCTACCCCACATCCACTCCTCAGAGGGGATAAAGGCCTCCCTTGGGGAGTCAATGAAGTATTGCAGACCAAGTTGAGGCAGGATCAAACCCCTCATCCCTGCATCAAGGCTGAACAAGGTATCCAACCATAATGAATGGGCTCCTAAAAGCAGGTTCATGCACCCAGGATAAGTTCTGGTTCAATTGCCAGGGATCTTCCAACAGATCAAGCCACATAACTGTCACACACATTCAGAGGGCCAATTTCAGGCCTCTGTAGATTCCCCAGCTGTCAGTCCACAGTCCGTGAGGTCCCACTAGCGCAGGTCAGCTGTCTCTGTGGCTTCCCCATCATGATCCTGACACCCCCCCCTTGCTCGTATGATCCCTCCTCTCTCTCTCTTCAGCTGAACTCCAGGAGCTCAGCCCAGTGCTCAGCTGTGGATCACTGCATTTGCTTCCAACAGTTATGGATGTAGGTTCTATGATGACAATTAGGGCGGTCACTAATCTGATTATAGGGAAAGGCCAGTTCAGGCACCCTCGCCATTATTGCTAGGGCAAAGTGGATCAAAGACTTCAATATAAACCCAGTTCCACTGAAGCTGATAGAAGAGAAAGTGGGAAGCAGCCTTGAATGCATTGGCACAAGAGACCACATCCTGAATATAACACCAGTAGCACAGACACTGAGAGAAACAATTAATAAATGGGACCTCCTGAAACTTAAAAGCTTCTGTAGAGTGAAGGACACAGTCAATAAGACAAAACGACAGCCTACTCTTATTTTTCTTTAAAATTTACGTTGAATAGATATATATGAATATGTTAAAATTAATATTGTCATTTCTTCCTGTTGCACAAATGTACTATAAAATAATTATTTAAAAAGTCATGAAAGAATTAGTTTAAACATATTTTCACTTTGGTGCATTTCTGTGCTGTATTTGACAATCAAGTGATGGTTGCATCATTCTACAAGAAAAGGGTATTATAGATAACGGAGAATGTGCTATCAGACAGGAGGTGTGGGGCAGCGATTACATGCCTCCTCATGCCTCCCCATGTAGCTGCCTCCCCATCTCAGGTTTGTAAATGACACACTCCAAGCTCCTTCAACCTCACCCCCATTCTCCTTTAACACGGGGATAACTTCTCCGTGCCCCGTGCTTGGCAGTGCTGCGTGTGTAAGGCACTCAGCTTTGTACCCACCGCAGAACAGACACACGGCTAATCATGATTTTCATTCCATTAGTAACTGTAGGCTACCCACATTCTAACGCCAGGTGCGTGTGTGAATACATACATGGGCATGCATGTGATGGTTTTCATCCTTCATCATCAGAGTCTCCACTTTACCATCCGTGACATAGAAACACCAGCTGCCAGGCTCATAGACTCCAAATGTCCTGACTGGGATTTGAACCTAGGCATCTGGCTGCAGGGACTCACATTTAATCCCAGTTTCATACTGTTAACCTCATCAATAAAGACGAGTGAGGTGTGACACTAATATAAAGCTGAAGCCAGTTAAGAACTGAATTTTAACTTCTTAACAGACATGTTCCAGGCATACAGGGCTGCATACTTCAGATGACAATGCCAAGCTCAAAACAGACAACTGTGTTCTTCTGTATTAGCTAGTCAACCAGTAGGTGGCGCTAAATAACTGTATGAAGAGAAAGGCTGAGAAAAATAGATTATTATTCCACTGTCTCCCTTGACTTTGAAACAAAATTATGAGGTTAGCACATAGCCATAAAATTTTAAACAAAAATATACAGGAAAGAAGTACCTACGTGCACCCTTGATTTTTACTGATTAAAATTGTATTGGTCTGATTGTTTTTCATTTATAAAGTGGTATCAATTTCAATAGCTCAAGTGACCATATGCTATGAAAGTAGCTTATTATATTGTACGTGCTAGAAATAAGGGTCTGTGGGCTCCTAATGAATAGCCTCACATCCATCAATCATACTGAGCCTGGCCTTCCCCTCTGAATGGGACTTTTCAATAAAGGCTTATTTAAACAATTGCAACAGAATTGAATGAACCTAAAACTCATTTGGGATGGAATGGGCAAGAAGTCCCAGGCAATTCTCTCAAAAACATGGCTTTTCTGTTCCAACAAATCCAAGGACATGGGAAAGCACTGCTTCTCATCTTCGAGATTCAGATACAGGGGTTAGAGACAAAACATTGTTGGTGGAGCTTAGCGGCTCCCAGGCTGAAGGGAAGAAGCACCATCTCTGGGGATGCGTTAGACCCAGGCGCAGCGCTCTGCGTGTCTGCCAGTGAGAGGTTCCTTACTGGAGGCTCACAATCAGTCTCTCAGGACAGCTCTCCGATCCTGGTCCTTCCCCAGTCACGTGAGAGCATCCTCTCATCTTCTCTGGTTCTCACTTTCAACCTCGCTGCTAAATAGCTCTGTGGACCCAGGGTGCTCTATCATTCGGTTAACCAAATCTTTCTTTCACACAGGGTGCCAGGGCCCCTCTCTCGGACATACTGCATTGCACAGATGCTCTGTAACATTACACAAGTTTCCATTCAGCTCACATTGAATAAATAAATCCATTTATTCCCCAAGGTGCTTTGCCGCACGTGCATAGATCCTCATGAACTTACACAATGATATTCATGTGGATGATATTTAGAGTGGGGAATCCCACAATTAATACTGAATTAAAATGAGGAAAACACACGAATGAATGAGAAGGTATGCCACTTGAAAACTGCACAGAACTGATGGTCCCGACTCCCCCAGTACCCACAGATTTGAGGGAGGGACACCTAACTTACTCCTAGGAATTCGTGGAACTGATAGTTCTGACTTCCCAGTACCCGCAGATTTGAGGGAGGGACACCTAACTTACTCACAGGAACCAGTGGAACTGATGGTTCTGACTCCCCAGTACCCGCAGATTTGATGGAGGGACACCTAACTTACTCACAGGAACCAGAAAGTAGTCACTTACACTAAACAGCAAAGTCAATTTACATAAAGTGATCAGAATGCACTTTAGAAATTACAGTGCCTGTTCTCTCGCCAACAATCCATTTAATAGATGATTATTTCAGTCCGTAATTTAGAGGGGGAGACTATTGTCCCCTGTCATTTCAATTAAGTCAATAGATTCTGCTATTTCCATTAGTTAACCTGCATTTGTCTTATAACCATGTTGATTTATTCATGTTCTCACTCGGGAACATCAGCTGGTGGTTTATTAGCATATTTAAATAAAGACTAGGTTTCCCAAATTGACTCCAACTGCTCCACTAGAGTTGTGGGGTGGACTGATATGTTACTGAAGAGGGTCCAAGCTTAATAAATAGCTATAGATTAGAACCATTCACGTTTACTGCAGTCACTTCTTTTAAAAATGTTGGAGTTTACTGCTAACACTCAAGGTCCCCCCAGCAGTGTGTCTCAGCAATCCCCAGCAGAAGTATGAGCCTGGGACTGTCTACGCAAACACACAAAGATCTTTTCTTTTAATCTATAATTGTGGCCATGGTTTGACCATGACGATGTGTCCCTGTATTTGCACGTGACACTGTTCTTGACACAATCTACTCACTCTCGTATTTACCAACCCAGAGGGCACTTACATGCTTGAATCTGGAGTCAAACATGGTGCGGGTGGATCTGGCCCTGCCGGTCAGATGCCTCATGATCTGCTTGCTGGCCTGGGTCTTCCCTGACCCTCTTTCTCCACTGCGAGAAAACAAGGGAAAGACAAGATCACTGGCTTAGAAGATGGAGAGGAAGAACCAGAGAAGTGAGGATAGCATACACTTTCAGGGAGTCGATGCTATAGCTCTACTCTTCAGTCTGATAGGTTTGACCTGAGTCAGGATGTGCACTGGCTTGCTCACAATGGTGTGCTGGATGTCATATCCCCAGAGGACCACCTGACACCTGTCTTCCAGTGGCTAGAGGGCAAGCCACTTCCTAATTATTAATTAAAGGGAAATTTCTAGAAAAAAATACTGAAATTTCAATAACCAGACTCTCAACTTGACAAACGCCCCCCTTTCCATAACCCCACTGCCCGGAATCATGTGCGTTACTGGGACACAAGCGAGTCACCAACTTAAGGTGTGATATTAAAATAAAATTTAAAAAAATAATGCTTTATTTGGTGCTAATTTATAGAACATCTGTTTTGGAAATATTCAATGCTTTCCCCTTTAATTGAAAATAGATTTTTTTCCTCACATAATATATCTTGATTACAATTTCCCCTCCCTCTACTCCTCCTAGTTCCTCCCCACCTCTTTCCCCACTTCATTGGGATCCACTCCCTTTCTGTCTCTCATTAGAAAGAGAAAAAGGTTTCTAAAGGGCAGAAAAAGAAATAAGAAAACCTAATGCATTGGGATTGGACAAAACAAACAAACAGAAGGAAGAGCCCAAGAGAAGTTGTTAAGAATCAGAGACGCACTCATCCATTTGCTCAGAAATCCCATAATAATACTAAACTGGAAACCATAACATATATGTAGAGGACCTGACCTGGTGCAGACCCATGTAGGTCCTGTGCCTATTGCTTTGGTCTCTGTGAAGTCATATGAGCTTTGATGATGTCAATGTAGAGGGTCTTATTTTCTTGATGCCCTCCAACCCCCACCCCCTATCCCTACCCCCTGGCTCTCACATTCTTTCTGCTTCCTTTCTGCAGGGTTCCCTGGGCTCTGGAGGGGATATTCAACTTTTGGTGACTAAAATCTAGGTTACCATCTGTGCGTGCTGCGTTTGTGGAACAAGAGAAGCACAGCCAACCAGCGCAGGTAGCAGAAAAGGCTGAAGCCTTCTCCCGTGTCACCCTGCTCCACATGGGGACCTTGTCACAGTGCACAGCTTTAAAGGAAGGGCAGAGTGACTATGTCACCCCTGTGCCTTGTCAGCTAAGATCCAGTCTTACCTATAAGGACTTGGGGAGACTGCTGTTTAACGTAAAGTGAGGGGTTTTTCCTCCCATAATATTAGGTATTGTTAGCCTTAAAATATGTCCTAAGGAAACATGAGTGAGGGTATGTTAGTGAGGAGTTTGAGGGAGGGGGTTACCACGAGCAAATGAATGTAGAATTTGGGGTGAACCAAATTTAGGCAGGTCTATCCATGGCATAGACCTACAGGGAACTGCAAGCTCCCTCTCAGCAAAGCCCCCAGAGCCCTCTCTCCACCCCTCCATCCTGCTTACTGAAGCAAGTTGAGTTTACTAAGAACGTGTTCTAAGAATACATTTGAGCATGGGCACTGTGAGAGAGACAGAAGCATGGACAATAACAACGGCACTGCCCACACTGAAAGGCCTCTCCAGAGACAGCAGCCCAAGTCTGATTTTAATCCTTAACCACTTCTTGAATCTTCTAAAAGTGATCACACTCTACCCCTCCTTCTGGCTCTTCCCCTCACATCTCATTTGAAGAGTTTTATTCCATGGTAAACTGTCTTTCTGTGGTTTGAAAAACTGCTTTACTTTTCCAAGAAAGCCACCTCCCGAGGCATACAGGATGAAATGGAAGGTGAATACTAGAAGCAGCCTGGGAAAACCCTGTCTTATGAAGAAATCAGGCTATAATTTGAAGCAGGTTAGGACCCTACATGGAACAGTGGCTTAGGTCCAGTAACATGGCAAACTTTTTTTTCTCCATGTTTGTTTACTCGACTTGAAAGGAGATTGGCTGTGTTGTTATTTTAAATCTTCGAGATGAAGTATATTTCAGGTTACTGTGGGCTCTGCTATACCTCGGGTGACTTCTAGAAGAAATCTGCCTGTCTCTTCTATCAAGACGGACTGCAGACACAGTGAGTGGGGAAATGGAACATGCCCCGGTCCTGGCATCTGCCTGTGACAACAGGCCAGCTCACCTGAGGATGATGTTCTGTGGCCTTCGCTCCTGGAACAGCCTGTGGAAGGCCCGCTCTGCGCAGGAGAAGAGGTGGGGTGGGAGTGAGGGGCTGCGCTGGCCTGTGGGGCTCAGGTACAGCTGCGACACCTGTGGACAGCAGACCAAAGATGGAAGACCCAGCTACTTCTGCCCTGCACACCACTCAGCTGAAGAAATCTTGAAACTTAAACATGTTTCAGGGTCTACAGAAACCCGGGGCATCCAGAGAACACCTGTGCAATTGCCCTTCTTTCAACCCAATAGTGACAACTTGGAGGTTTAGAATTTATCCTCATTTCTTGGTCCACGAGTTTTAAATTATCCTGATGGCTCAAAGAACAGCACCTCACAAGATTTCAGTCTATTCGACAGCCATGAAATAAACTTAAACTGTGGCATTCACATCATATACAATTCCCCAATATTTGGTGCCAACACTTTAAAATCATTGGGATTGTAAGCGTAAGAATTAATTTAACAATTCTCAGAGATACAGCAACATAATTGCTTTAATTTCAGTGGCTGTGACCTGTGGCGGCCACTGGGACTCACTGCTAGTATTTTCAGTGCTCTGGGGACTTTTGTTTTCTTCTAAGTAACAGGAACTAAGTGAGAACTAGATAGGAACAGTTCAGAGCCATGAAGACATGCCAGGCACCTCACAGGACAGCACAAAAGACCACAGCTTTTGTACTTATGATATTGTTATAATACTATTCAAGCCTGGCTCCTGGATCTGCATGGTGGCTTCAAAGGGGGCATTACTATTAAGAAATGAGTTGATCACAAGTATGCATTTACCAGGCATGCAGAGTATAGTGTGTATAAATCACTGTAACAGACAGTGCAGAAGCATGACTCAACAGCAAAGGGCGGAAATAGTGCCAAGCCTTTCCCTAGCACTCATCAATAGCCATCCATGAACCAGTCAATAGCCAACTGTACACTGAACTCTAGTCAATAGCCAACCATAAACTAAACACAAGTCAATAGCCATCCATGAACTAAACACCAGTCAATAGCCATCCATGCACTAAACACCAGTCAATAATCATCTGTGAATGAACTCAGTGCACTGGGAGTTTTCCAAAGTCACAGGGCAGTGTCACCATGAAACTGTTCAACACAGATGAATTGCTGTGCAGTCATTCTCGCTAACCTGAAATCACAGTGTGATTTAAAGTAGTGATGGGTAAAAACTATGCAAGTAGCTCTCTGGATTTTATGCATCTACACACCTGCTTCAACTGTAAAACAGGACCCGTAAGCAGCAGGTGCCTGGCAAATAGGAGCCAACCATTGGAAGGAGCTCAGAATGGCTATGGCTCTGTGTGTCAGACTTCTATGGACCTGCAGGTGCTCACGGGTGAGTCTGGGGCAGGGCTGGACAGAATGAGAGTTTTATGGAGTAACACAGCATGGTCCTTGGTGAGGAGGGTGAAGGTGGGTGGTGAGCAGCTGTCCTGCTTTCAAGAGCCATGTCTGTAGGAATTATGCAATTCCTTCTAGACCAGAAAGAATGCTTTTTCTCTCCTTCTCCCTTTCACCCTCCCTTTTTTGCTCCCTCCCTCCCTTCCTCCCTCCTCCATTCCTTCCATTATTATCTCTCCACCTCGCCATGGATATCAGGAACGTATATTTATTCCACAGCTCCTTTTTGCCAGGCACCTGCTGCTTATGGGTCCTGTTTTACAGTTGAAGCAGGTGTGTAGATGCATAAAATCCAGAGAGCTACTTGCATAGTTTTTACCCATCACTACTTTAAATCACACTGTGATTTCAGGTTCACTAGAATGACTGCACAGCAATTCATCTGGACACTGCCCAGTGTCTTTGGGAAACTCCCTGAGCTCATCCCACTTCCCGTCTCCACTCCTCTAACTTGAGAGAACCTCAGCAGGAAAGCAAGAGTTGAGATAGGGGATCTAAACCAAATGATAGCAAATCAGTCAAGGATGCATGGAAATATACTGTATTATTTAATTTATTCTGTCTGGTAAGCATCATTTGAGCAGTTACATATTTAAATGTAAAAGACACCTTGGTAAAATAACTCTGATTCTCCAAGTTGCCTCAGAATAATACATTAATGAGACCACCATGCTAATTCAAGGGAAAACAAGTCTAAGAAACTTTGTTTTGATTTGTTATTCCTTTAGTTTTTATGTCACCAAATACAAATGTGTACGCCCCATGAATATCACTCTAAAATGGTATCTGGGGTGTTATACTCACCATAGTGGAGTAAATTGGGAGTTCTTTGAATGGGTTAACAAGCAAGAAGATGTCCCCGATAAAAGTCTGTCAAAAAGATGCAAATAGTTCATGAATCACATAGATAGAATCATTTAAAATTATATAATTTGGAAACCATTGTGGGAAACATGGTGAATCAATAAAAGTCATATTCTAATATTTTTAATTGACCCAAACATTCTTCAGAAATATAAGATTCATATTCAAATTAAATGAAGCAATCAGGTTCAGTTCCACAAAACACAAGCAGTGAAATGGTGGATTCTAGGAATCTATTGCAAAGGGATTTTTGTGAAAATCAGTCTGGATAAACAGTATAGAAATAAAATAAACAAACTCACAGCAAGAGGAAAATGGGGTAGTTAATTTTATGCTACTATAGAGTAAAAAAAAAAAGACAAAGTGTTCGTAAAGCTCAAAAAGCAAACATTTCATTAACAAAGTTGAAGTAATGAGATATAAAGGCTTAGGAATAAATGGACTAGAGATAATAAATGCAAATTTAGGTACATATATGTCTGCAATGACAACAAACAGAAATGGTCCAAATACTGTAGCTAAAAATCAAAGCTGACGAACTGGGTAAAAATGGTGGATGTTGCTACTTCAGAGAAAATGTCACTGAAAGGAAGACCAGGACAATTTGGCTGGCAATATAGTCAGCTTTTCTGTTGCTGTTGTTAAATGTATATCTTTCTTTATTCTTTTAAACAGAAACAGAAAAACTGGCTATACAGCATCACGCCACAGAGATGTAGCTTAGGCAGCAACATTGGGGACTTAAAGGAGCATTTCATAAGGAGAAACTGACACAACACTAAGGAACAGACAGCAATTCTATGCATCTACAATAAATCAATCTACCGCCAAGTGTCTAAAACAGAGTGAGAAGAGGGAACCGGGGCTCGCCAGGACAAGCAGAGATTTTCCAGTTTTGTTTATTGGAATAAGCAGAAGAAAAATTGAAATAATTACTGCTCTGACCAATGATTCATTCAGAAAACATTGCTAGAGACAGCAGAGGTTTATCCTCTAAGTTAAACACAGAACAGTTGTTTAAACATAGAGGATATGAGCGATAAGGTGGGGAGATTCGGATGCAGTGTCTCACTGAACACTGGGAACCAGCTAAGGCAGCTTAGGTGTTAGCCCTGGAGAACAAATGGGAACTGTTTGCAATGTCGGCGAGGTTAAGATTCTTAACTTCAGCAAGTGTTTCTCAATGCAGCTCTACCATCTGTTATTCAGCACCACACTGGGCACCCCAAATACACACTCCACTGTGAGGGAAGAGTTTTGTATTGGGATAATTATTAAAGGAACTTGAGATCCTCCTTGAATATGTATGCTGAAATAGGCAAAATAGGATCAACAGAAACACGATCCGGCATTATGATAAAGTCACCAAAGGTGACACTATATAAACGGTCAGAATTGAAGAGGGCACTCTGAGAAAGTGGACCACGGCCTCTGCTCTGCAGCAAAAGGGTTTTCTCAGCTGCGGACATGCTGCGTCCCTCAGCGCTCTGTCCTAAGGAGTCGCTTTCTCATCGCTCTGGATATTCTCTTCCAGCACTGAGCAGGCATCCTGAAGCACAGCCTCACATGCCATGGGTGAGCCTTTAGATAGTGAGGCTAGGACAGGGTGGTCTGCGCCATTTGACCTCCCACTGAAGGGAGGTCCTACCACCTGACCTGGAGCCACCTGAGCAGAAATTGCATAGCATTGGGTGGGGAGATGGTGTAGGAGGTCCTTCTTTCTATGTGTTGCTTGTATTGGTTTATGAATAAAGACCTTGGCCTAATAGGGCAGAATGTAGGTAGGTGGGGAAGATGGGACTGAATTCTGGGAGGAAGAAAGCAGAGTCAGAGAGACGCCATAGATCTGGCGGAGACAGGCACTGGAAATTTTATCCAGTAAGCCACAGCCATGTGGCAATACACAGATTACTAGAAATGGGTTAAATTAAGATATAAGAATTAGCCAATAAGAAGTTAGAGCTAATGGGTCAAGCAGTGATTTAATGAATATAATTTCTGTGTAGTTATTTCAGGGCTAAGCTAGCCGAATAGCCAGGATGAACAAGCGGCCCCTAGCAACAGAGAGATGGGTCATGAGGGACCCTAGGGCTGTCGGGATTTCCTTGCTCTGGTTTGTCTAGCACTGTCTTTTCTGGACCAGCCAGATGTGCAAGGGGTTTCTGCATTGACTTTGCAGGCTGTTTCCTTGTGAACCTCAAGTCCCATTAGTTTCTGTTCAGAGAATACCACTGGCTGGCTTCTCTGCAGCCCATGAAAGACTCTGATGTGTGTTCTGGTCTCTGTGGTACGGTGGGCAATCATTATTCCAGACATGCGTTGTTCTTGTTCTGTGCATTTTCTGGCAAGCCCATGCCTCATCACCTGCAAGCCATTCTGTTTGAAGGTTCGGGAACTTCCCATTGTGGCAGACTTGTGGAAATTCCCCAACCTAACGTCTGAGTGAGCGTTACACACTCAGGACCCAAGCAAGGCCCAGCTGGTACAGACAAATCACATCATATAACAAATGAGATGCAGAAAGGAGATAGAGAGTCTGTCAAACAACCAGGTCAGCCTCAGCCTATGAAATATTAATAGCTCATCCAAGACTCAGCTGTTTGTCACAGATAAATTCATATTTAACTTCTTTCTCTTGTGCTAAACGGTATATTTGATCTAAGAGGCAGTCTCACATATTTAGTCTTTAAGACCCTTACATGCAACTGTGCATGCGTGTGTGCATACATGGGAGCATATATGCTTATGTGCATTTGTATGTACTCTCGGGACAATAGACACCAGCCTATAAATAAGGAGACTAGTCAAACATGAGTGGGTGATGTGTCTGTGGAGGAAGTCACATAAGATAGAACACAGAAAGCAACAGGGAAGTTGAAAAAGTGTCATGGGAAGTCCCCTATGAGTGAGGTCATCGAGGTACGAAGAGGGGGGAGCAAAGGGGCGCTGTGCACTTAGTGACACTGTCATGGAATTCAAGGTGACCAGCAGGACAGCTGTAGCACTGATAGTCAAAAACACAAGGGGACAGAAACAGTCCCTGGGCTCTAGCTTTCCCCTGAATGACTGTGATTTCCTTTATTCGGAGAGTGACAGATGCAGCGTGTTCTAACAGGCAGCGCTGTCCATTGCACTGAGAACAGACGGGAGGGCAAGGGAAACCCGGACCTTCACCTAAAGGATGGTAGGATGGTGTGAGGTGCTGCAGTTGGAGGAGGGCTCCTGGCTGGGAGGCCGAAGTACAGGTTGTGTCCTAAGTACATGTTGAAAAGGGATTTATGAGATTCCCAAGACAAGCAAAAGAGGAGTGGGAACCTAGCCAGGTGTTCATACCAGTGACCTCACTAGAGACTGCACACCCCAGCTACTTCCATGTTCAAGGCTAACCTGGACAACTTAGCAGGACCCTGTCTCAAACAAGTAAAAAGGTAGTAAATGATATAACTCAGTGGGGAAACTTCTTGCTTAGCATGTGTAAGGCTCTGGATTCGATTCTCCAAGTCACAAGAATGAACAGAATTGGGGGAGGTCAAATACCAGCTCTCTCCATCAGCACACAGCCGGAGAAACTACAGCACAGCTGCAGGGGCCCCATGGGCCTGGGGGGTGGGAGGGTCAGAGGGGATAGGGCAGAGACCAGATGTCTCTATTAAAATGTGGAGCCATTTCCTAACCAGCGCTTTCTATCTGGAGAAGCAAGTACTTGCTTTAGTTCCAACTAACCACGGGCTGACACTTTAATAAAACAACAATGTCCTGAAATACAGGATGGAAAAATGACAAAATCATACAAAGCAAAAACCCTAGTCTTCATTTGATTCAACAGATTTGCATTAAGATGCCACATTGCCCCAAGAAGGCAGGTACAGTGGCACATGCTTAAATTCCAGGCCAATGAGAGTGGAGGAGTAAGAATTGGGAAGTCAAGGGTGGCTCAGACTATGTCCTTCTCTGGCTCAAAGATCCAATAAAACAAATTTCGATATGGGTCTCCAATGCTGCTCTTCTCTGCAGACCTGTAGCAAAACAGGTCCAATAGTCCACAGACAACAGCCAAAGGCATTCAACATCTGGAATTATGTTGAGATTACATATCAATCCTTTAGATGTGAATTCAGCTATCTCAGTGGCAAGTTCATTACTGACATGACCTTTAGCAGGGGTGTTACTTCTGATGATCCAGATAGAGAGAGAATCTGAGTAGAGTAGATTATAGTGAAGACCACACTGCAAGGACGGGGAGGATGCTGGCCTTAACGTCAGCAGCATCGGCCAGGCATTATGGGAACAACTACCTGGCTCTGTCTTCATCAAGCCCGGGATCTGACACAGGAGATACATGTCAACCACAGGGAAGGAGGAACCATCTCTCTCATGCTCTTCCACAAAGCATGCTCTTACGAGAGAGAGCACACTGTAACATAGTTTGGAGATTCAGGAGAGACACAGACATGGAGGCCCACGTGAGTGGGATTCCTGAAAGTTCTGTTCTGCAGAGAGTGGAAGAGAACGGCCGAGCCAAGAGCAGGACCTCAGGAAAAGTTCGCAATGCAGCAAGGAGTGCAGCAATGGCCCGCTGGGTGACAGGCAGTAAAGCCCACTCCTGGTTTGCTTGGTGACTGAGACTGAGTGGCTCCCAACCATGATGCCAACCTCAGAGAGAGCTGTGCTCTACCTGCCCTGGGAAGCAACAGAACAGACTCGTGAACGGAGCTCTGCGTTAGCCCAGCCCTCTGCACAAAATGTTCTAGTTCAATGAGCTCAGATGGTGAGGGGAAAAGGACCTCCAAAGTTGGGGGCTGGCAGTGACCCCAGGAGCATAGAGTGGGTCTGCCGGAGCAGGGATGGTAGGGGGCCTAGTGTGGATGGGGTGACTACATATTTAAGACACAGAGCAACTGCACAAGTAGGAAGGAATTAAGGAACAAAACCAACCCAGTCTTTGCACAGATTTGGTGGCTTAAAGCCCTCCAGAGGCTGAGGCAGAAGGGTTACATGGTCAAGTCCATCCTAAGATGCTGAGTTCCAGGTCAGTCTGGACAATTATCAAGATCTTCCTCAAGCTAAAGGTGAGGAAATGACCAGGGATGTAGATCAATGGCACAGAACTTGTCTAGAATGCATAAGACCCTATATTTATAGTCCTTGGTACTACAAAAATGAAACAAGTTTTTTTAAAAAAATGAAAATATGAAACACTTCCCAAAAGCTCCAGGGAGTGATAGAGACCGATGCAATCAGGTGTGGCCACTTATGCTAATGGAAAATTCCAACAGTTGTGATGCACATGCTTGATTTTAAGTATATTTAGGTGGCAGGCAGTATATTGAAGCCTTGCCAGGATGTGTTGCAGCTTCAGGGGTTAATCAGGACCTGCCTGACAATTCATTGCTTGTATGGAAATCTCAGTGTTCACATTTACATGAAAATGACTTAATCAGATTCTCAGTAGGTTAGGACTAAATGGGTGTTATCAGGGAATGTGACAGATTCCTGCATAATCAGAGATCTCCCCAGGCATTCTGACTGAATTGTCCTGGGCTCAGTGTGGAATAGAACAAAATCAACCAGCCTGTAGGAGGGGGGAAGAAGGGGGGAGAAGAAGGTGGATTGTGAGACTCAGTACAGGTTGTCTATACTGTTACCAGTATTAGAAAAAGTAACATACAGAAAAAGGTTAGAACCACTTTTAATTCCTTCTCCATTTAAATAGTATTTTTTGTATTTCTTACCAGGATACAAAATCTTGCACACAAGTTTACTGCACAGAGAGATACTTTTTGAGGACTGGGAGCTGTCAATCAGCTGACCGCTGGGCAGCTAGAGGCAGCACTAAGCATAGACAATGCTAGAACCTCTCCTTTTCCTTTCCCTGACAGGAAAAGCGAAAGTCTCTCAGAGGCAGGCTGAGATCGGACAGGCAGCTCAGCTACAGATTTTGCTGGCCCTGGAGAGATCTCCTGTTCCATCAGGACAACAGGACACAGTGAAGGAAAAAAAGAAATGAAACAGGAGGAGGACATGACTATTCCTCAAGTCTAGAGAAGATTTTTACTGTAGATGCAGCAAAGAAAGCAGGGAGAGGGAAGAGTCCAGACTGAACATGACCCGCAGACTAAATCCAGACCATGAAAGGAGAGAGGGGCAGAAATGCAACATGGGAGCCCAGGAGAAGCCGGTAGGACAAAGAGGCCAAGAGAACTGTAAAGCCAAAATGACTGAGACATACGGGATCAGGCTGTGGGGAGGGAAGGGAAGTCCAGCCCAGGTAGGGAGAGGTTTAGGGTAGCCTGCAGGATGAAAAATGCCCAGAGTACAGAAGGATGCTGGGAGAGCTGACCAGCATCTGATCTAACATGCTAATAGGTGCCTCTGTTAGCCCTTTGAACACACAGCCTTCCTGCAGAGTACCAGCTTACTTTTAACTCTGAAATTTGGAATTGTGCTGAACGTGACAGAGAATCTTCCCACGATGAGTCTAACTCTTCAAGTTAGAGGCCTCACTCCTCACCAGAGCCAGAGGGGATCCCAAGGTCAGTGGGATGCAGCGGCGCAGGGCAGTTCTATGAGTACTTACATGTATTTGGTCACTCCCAAAGCGCTTCTGGATCTCGTACAGCAGGCTGCTGTCATTAAGTTCACTGAGTGTGGCCAGGTCATCGCTGGGGGCAGGAGGCAGGAGCTGGACCTGTAGGGTGGAGCAATGGCCAAGCTGATCAGCTGTAGTCACTTTCTGATCAGTTCTTCACGGGTGCGTGTTCCCATTTCAGAAACCTCTCAAACTCCTGAGACTGCGCGAGTACGACCGCATTGTTCAAAAGTAGAGGGTGGAGAACCAGGTTACCTCCATCTTAGGCCTTAAAGTCATTTTACAGTAAAGACAAACTAGGCTCATTCCTGCTTATGATTAAACTTGTTTCTCAAAGATTGGGCTATGCCCCACCTACAACATTAACTATAAATGGTTCTGTACTCTGTGTTCCAGGAATGGCAATCATGTCTTTGTTTCAAAAAGTTGTTTATAACCATTCTGCAACACTACCTTTGTTTTGAAAGGTTATAAGACCACCTATGACGACCTAGTTATGACTATAACTGCCTTGCTCTGCCCACCTTGCAGCCATGTCTTTGTGTCAGGAGGGACTAACTTGTTATGCTTATGTCTTGCTCCTTCCTATTTTGCCTGCCAAATTCCCCATTTGGAAACCCCCTACCCCTGAGCTATAACTGTAATTATTTAGCCACAAATAAGGTTCTTAAAGACCCGGATAAATCCAGACCCCCCCTAGCAGGAAAATAGAGCCAAAAACCTAGCAGGGGAAGAAGAACCAAAAATCTAGGTTAGCCGATTCAGTGACTCTGTTCCAGGAACTAGCTGACCATAATGTTAGATTATAATCTTGAAAAATGGGGAGTTACCCCCTTGTGCTTATCACTGGTATTTTTGTAACTTTCCAATGATCACTGGTATTTTCGTAATTTTCCAATGACATCCTCCCTACCCCCTTTGGGTTGTGGCTTCCTTTCTTCCCTTAAATACCCCCTCTCCCAGCTAATTGGGGTCGAACTCCTCCCTGCGTGGGATATGAGTCTCAGCCCCAGCGCTGGTTCCTGTCAATAAACCTTGTGTGATCGCAGCAAGAGCGATCTCTCGTGAGTTCTTGGGGGGTCGTCTTATCCCGAGACTTGAGTGAGAGTCTCCCCACTCCAGGGGTCTTTCAGTTGCACTTCCGGGTTCTAGAGTCATGCATATGCAGATGGGCCCTCTGGCAATTGCCTGAATGTTAAAGGGCCCCTCGTGACCCATGTTTACACATGCATGGTTCCATCCACGTGTGACTCAGCTAAACCCTTGCGCACGCGTGAGCCCGTCATCTACGACATCAGTGTATGACAGTCACGCCAACCCCTGTGCGCATGCGCTAGGCAGCTTTTAAAAGGCCGTCTTCCTCTCTTTCTCTTTCCTCTCTCTCTGCACACCTGTTCCCCAGGCCTGTATCCTCCTTATCTAATAAACTCCTAAGCGGGTTTGTTGCGTGTTCTGTGTTTCCTTCTCGCTCGTGCCAGGTAATTTCAATAACAGCCCTTGTCTTTCTCACATCCAGGGCTGATCTCTCAAAGCCCACCTTAGGGGGAGGCAGCCTGTGTACATGGATAAAATAGCTTGCTTTAATTAGCTGCTTGCCCTAGCTAATTTGGCTATGACGATTTGGGTCAGTGGTCTTTCTCTTCCCATCTTTGGGATTAACAATGCTTCAAGGAAGACAAAATTATTCAGATGAGAATTTGTGCTACACATCTATAAGTGACATATGTGTGTGCACACCCCCACTCACGCGCGCGTGCATACACAGACACACACACACACATACACACACTACATGGCATCTTGTGCCAAGGTCCTTATGCTTTCAGAATCATCAGCATGTGGACTGACTCTCTTCCTATCCCAAAACTTTAAGTCAGATCTGTTTGTACCAAGTCCTTGAAGAGCTCAGCTGACAAATTCAAGTATTTGTAGCTTCCAAAGCGAATCCCATGAGACTGTTTGGGGCACCGAAAGGCAGGGGGCTCAGTTTCTGCCTTCTTACAGGACAGGGTCAGGTCTTCAGGGTAGACCCCAGATTTGGGACTTGTGATTTTTATTCCGTTTTGCATTAATTTTAAGATTAAGGTATCTGTGAGATTAGGTAACTGTCAGGAAGAAAAATGGTACCTTCTACTTTTCAAACATTTCAATGCTAATCTCAAACAAGTTATTTCAAAATAAATACTTCAAATAAATCTAGATGAAGTTGGTCCTTTAATTAGTTGAAAATCAGCGATCTCCAAGTGAGACATACATACGCTTAATCTAATAGGCACAAAACATGCTCTTATAGAAGAAACGATGCATATGACAGAGCAGCTTTGACTTTCTCATGTCAAGCATGGGCAGTAACAGAAGGAAAATCTGTGAGGGGCCCTGTGAGCTGGGAACAAACACAGGAAACCGTAGACGAAAGCAAACTTGCTTGTGCTTTCTGTGCCTTTGCTGCAGCCCTGGGTCTCCTTGAATTTCATATCTGTATTATTTATTATGTGTTCCTTTGCTGAATAATTTAAACATAATTATCATTGCTTATCAGCTGAGTATCTACAGGTTAAAATCATTACACATCTTAAGCCACTAAATTTAGAACTATTTTCCCAAAATTAGAGAAGACATAACAAGATGAAACCTTTCTCTCGTGCCTCTCAGGCTGCATCTTGCCTAAGTACATGGACAGCAGGAGCAGAGACTCTGTCCTGGGCATCTCAAAGCTCAGGAGGGAAGAGTGTTACACAACCCCCTTAGAAGACACCATGGCTAAGGATGCTTGGACATTGGACACCAATTTGTTTCTCTACATGAAAACATAATATTATAATAGAAGCATATTTACTCATTAAAAACCAATCTGTACAATATGCCTGGTCTCTAAATTTCTGACCACCTGTCGCTAAGACTCACACACTCAACTCAGGTGGAGAACTTGGCCTAGTGTTAGCTCTGAGGCTGAGTGTGTAGCATTGGTGTGCTTAGTTACACACCTCAAGGGGGCTCCATGTCAAGGGCCACTCTGACAGCTTTCCTGAGGGATCCCCTGGAAGGAGGAGGGTGGCGGGCAGGTGTGGACATTACCAGCTGGTCTGTTGCTAGATCAAATCTTAGTGCAAATGGCTGAGAGAGTTGAAGGTTTGCTAGGGTTTATTTGGGAAAAGAAGAGCATGTCCAGGGAACACTGTGGTGAGACCTTCTAGGGTAGGACAAAGACAGGCTCAAGTCAAATACTTGGTAGGGCTGACGATTAGGGAACAGGGAGGGGCCATCAGAGGGAAAGACTAACGGGGAACATGAAGGAGCAGAAGGACCCAGAGACGTGGCTATAACCGATTCTCGTCAAAGACAGGCCAGAGTGACCAGACCCCACATGGGAGAGGGTGAAGGCATAAGGGTTCTCATAAGATGTCCAGTAGGATTTTAGGCTGAGAATGGGAAGAGGTGGTTTCTCTAAAGCCACACAGTTGGCAGTTATTTTCCTTGTCGTTCTAAACAAATACTCGAAAGAAGGTGATTTAGGAGAATTTAGGCTCAGAGGGCAGGGAAAGGCAATCACGGCTGGCAGGAAGGTTGCAGAAGTGAGACAGCTTGGTCTGTAGTGTCCTCCAGGAGAGCGAAGCGGGATCCCCGAGCTTAGCTGTAGCCCTTCTGGGTCCAACAACTCTTATTCAGTTGGCTGAAACCGCTCCTGTTCAAGATAGTTTCTCTCTCCAGCTAAACCTCTCCAAAACACGCTGAGGTGTGTCTCCTAGGTGATTGCCAATCCCATTCAGCTGATAATGAAGATTAACTATCAGGGTTGGTAGTTTAGGAGTTGGGCTCGTTACCACTGTGCAACAAACAGCGAGGGAAGGGAGGCAGCCCAGCTCGGTGATGGTGATGATTGGCTCCAGGGAGAGATGCAATAGTAGTTCACAATGTTTCTAGCTTATCTACTCTCTGACAGGCTTTGTGTTCGCAGTTTGATACAAAGATAGACAGAAAGAGAGGAAGACACAGAGAAAGAGAGATTATACTATCTTTCATCTCAGTGCGTTCTCGAGTTTACTAGAGGGAGAAGCAAAGACATAAATAAAAAACCACAAGTGCAGAAAGCACACAGAAGAAAGCAGACCTCTGAGAAAGTTTGCTCCGTTGCCTCCTTTAGGGTTGCGCTCAGGTGAAACTGGGGATCATTTGGAAGGATGAGTGTTGAGGATGGAAGGGGAGAACCGGGATTACGTGTGAGAAGCCCTTGAGGATGCTGCGTGCCTGTGAGAGGCAGCAAGGGCAGCAGTGTGCTGGAGGAGCGGCGGATCTGGGAAGAGGGCAGGAATGGCTACATAGCGCCAAGGCTCCTGCAAAGCTGCCCAGGGTCCTGAGTGGCCGGATGACAAGAGACCAGGGAGGGGGCAAGACTGGGCATATTGTGCTGGTTAGTCTTACATCAACTTGACATCAGCTAGAAGTCATCAGAGAGGAGGGAACCTCAAAAGAGAAAATGCCTCTGCAGCATTAGGCTGTAGGCGAGCCTGTGAGACATTTTCTTAATTAGTGATTGATGGGGGATGGCTCAGCCCATTGTGAGTGGTGCCATCTCTGGGTTGGTTCCTGGGTTCTACAGGAAAGCAGGCTGAGCAAGCCATGGGGAGCAAGCCAGCAAGCAGCACCACTCCAAGGCCTCTGCATCAGCTCCTGCCTTCAGGCTCCAGCTATGATTGATTTCCTGTCCTGTCTTTCTTCAGTAGTGAATAGTGATGTAGAAGTGTAAGCCGAATAAACCCTTTCCTCCCCAGGTTGCTTTTGGGCATGGTGTTTCACTGCAGCAATAGAAACCCTCACAAGGAGGAAGGACTGACATGCAGGATTAAATTAGACAAGATGAAGTTTTTCTGGTAACAGTGAAGTTTTTTTGTCTTTATATTATTATTATTATTATTATTTGCATTCTACACTCATAGACTGAGATTTTTATCCTTGGATATAAGAGAAATCTAGAAAAAGTAAAAATGGAAAAGTATACATTTTTCTAAAAAGAAAAAGTCCTTACACGGGGAAAGATGTGAAATGAAACCTTTACCATGCATACAGGTACCTGGGGAGGTCAGAAGAGGTCACTGGGCTCCCTGGAGCTGGAGTTGCAGATGGTTGTGAGCTACTTGATGTGGGTGCTGCAATCAGAACCTAGGTCCTCTGCAGAAGCAATAACTGCTATGAACAACAGCTGGGCTATTTCTCCAGCCCCTATCATTTTTAATGTCTTTGCAAGCATCCCCCAAGTATGGTATAGATACATCCACAACTATAAATGTGGTTATGTAGATAAATGTGTGCATAATTACAAGAATGTTGAACAATTAAAAAATAAGAACAAAATTAGATGCAAGTTCGTATACATTTTTAATCCCCCAAAACATTCATAAAAATAAAAATTAAGAGGCATACTGTCCATCAGAGCAATAAAACTTCTCTTATGCCCAATGACAAGGCTAAGATGCTCACGCCAGTTTCTACTGCAGGTAGAGAAAGCATGGCTGGTACTGACAGAAAGTCCGCGTGAGCTCTTCCCCGCATCCAGATAGAGCCCCCGTTTTCATCCCCAGCGGCACATTCACACATGAAGTTCTAGACCAACAGGAGAAGCAGTGGGCTGTCTGGCCTGCTTATGGTAACACAGGGTGACTAACGTGATGGCATCAGAGTCCACTGGGGACAGGCAGACATGTAGCTCTTTGTAGTCATCAAGATTCCAAAGTCAGCAGAAGAGGGCTCTAGTGCTCACTTCTAAGTTTCAAAGGCACGAATCCTTTACAGAGACTTCACACACACCTGCATGCACACACACACACACGCATACACACACATGCACACACAGAGAGATTGTTCTATGCCTTTTGTGGAAGAATGGGAGCAACTGTAGATGCCACTAAGTATCCACTTGCACAGTTACAATTTGGTAAAGCTACATCGTACAAAAACCCAGAAGAAGAGATACTAAGTGGTTTTGTTTTAATTTTCAAAAATGTTCCACACTCCATGCTTGTTTCTAAACTGTTACTGTGTACTTTGTTGATTTGAAAAGTCTTTCTTCCAAGGCTCTCCTACGGCATGTGACTGCATGACCCAGCTGGCTATAAGGCACAACCCCTTCCATGGAGAACCATCCAGTGGCTCATTGCTCAAAATGTCTGTGATCTGTCTTGCAGGAGGCACTCTGATGGGTTTAGTAAGTGTTCCAGGTCAGTTAACCCAAATCCCCACCATGGCCACCTAAAAGGCAAGGTGTAGAAAATGATTAGAGTATCAAGGATATGTAGGAGATGGCAGAAAGGACACAGAAACCGCCCTACAAGGTCCCACATGCTGCTGTGGGGATGTAAAAATTGTCTTAGCTTTGAAGATTGCTTTATGTCTTCTAGAAACCTCATGCTAAATGGTGACTTAACTCTATTAATTTGCTAGACAGAGTAGTTTTGTCTCCACAGAGACCCAGACCTCAGCATTTACATGAAGGAATGATCCAAATTTGTTCTTCTTTAATTAAATAAGAATTTATTATTGTAGGACTGCCAGGCCAAGACAGATATTTAATAGCTTGAGGACAAATTAATGGTAGCATAGAATAACTCACATATAATCACTAACTACTGGGCACGTGAGGATTTTAATAGCATCATAATGATTCTGTGAGTAAGCTTCATTAGTGGTAACTCTAACTGATCTCAGCTTCTACATACTCTGTAAGCCAATTTTAAAACATACTTCAAAAGAACGGCAATCAAATGGCCTCCTCCCAAACATTTTTTTGGATTCTTTGATTTAGCTAAAGCAATTTAAACTTAGGTTTAATCCTGAGAAGAGGGCACCCTAGTTAGTTTTAACTATCCATGAGACACAACTTAGAATCACCTGCAAAGGGAGTTAATAAGGAATTATCTAGATCAGGTTGGTCTGTAGAAATGTCTTCGGGGGAGTGTCTTGATTATTAATTGAGGTATAAAGTCCCAGTCCGTTCTGGTCAGTGACATGCCCTAGGCAGGGAGTGTCCTGAACAGCTTAAGAAACAGGGAAGTTGGCTGCGAGCAAGCAGTAATGATGTGTTTACTCTTTGTTCTTGACTGTGGTGTGACATGGTGGCTAGCCGTCTGAGTTCCTGCCTTGACGTCTCTGAAAAGTATAACTGAAACCTGGAACTGGGAGCTGAAATAAACTCCTGCGTCCACTAAGTTGCCTTTGTCAGGATCCTCCTCACAGTAAGAAAACTGACGCTGGAGCAGAGGGTGTTTGGAAACTGAACGAAGGACAGGACTCTGAATCAAAGACACCGAAATTGGAACAAGAAAGAGCGCAGTTCTGCCATTCACAAAGCACTGAACACAGGAAAATCTCTTATTTCTGTCACCATGAAAGAAGAAAACATATTAATTTATATTTCTCAAACTTAGAAGACTCCAAAACACCAAAGCAATCCACCCTAAATTGGGCATTGAGTCTTAAGTGACTACACACACACACACACACACACACACACACACACATGCACGTGTGCGCATGCACACACACCACACACACACATACACACACTCATTGCAATACCATAGCTACATTTAAAAAGAAATGTCTCTTAGCACCCCCTTGACTTATTTATGTGCATTTGGATAACTGGAAGAAAGAAAAAATTCTACTTAATAATTAAAGACACCTAAACATATGCAAGAATAAGATATAGGCTAATTGACTGCAAAACTCAAACTTCTCTAAAGCTAAATAGCAGCTGTATTTATTAATGACCACTGCAATAGCCACAATGACAGGAATTTTAAACAGAACTCTAGCCTATGGGTTCATTAATTTATCTTCGAACGGAAGACAGCAGATATCGGCTTTGAGCACGGTAGGTTTGGACCACAGAAGGTTTTGAGCATGACCTGACAGAGTGCCCAAGGAAGCCCAGTGGTTACCTGCTCTGGCCTGCTGTGGCTGCTCACCAGGCTGGTCTCTGGGGGCCCGTCCTGAGACTCCTGCTTGCACAGACCCTTTGTTGTATCTTTGAACATAATGTCTTTTTCCAGCAGACTGTCTTGCTTGGCAATTGGTAGCACCAGGGGACTGCTACAAGAAACAATCAATACCACAATTAGTTTTCTTCTAACATTGCTGTATCAATCAAAAGCTACAAGAGACTAGACCACAGAGGGTGTGTTTACTCCGATGAAAACATGTTCTTTAGGCTGCAGGAAACACATAAAGGTTTTCCTTCATCTCACCTTTCATTCAGCTTCACTTCAGAAAAAAAAATCCACACATTTGAACTCCAAAAAAAAAAATGTTTACCAAGATACATTTAACTGTAATAAAAAGATCAACAGGAAATTTAAAAGCTGTCGTGCACAATTGAACTAGGCACTGCATTTAAATGTAAAAAAGGGATTTGTAAACAAAAGAAGAAAATTAAAATCATGGTTAAAATATAATGGGCATAGGAATTAATGTATAGAACCATGGGCAATATTTTGAGTTTTTATTGAAATACAAGTAGTAGAATAAAAAAAATTGTTAAGGGCGGCCATATTACAAGCAGAAAAAAAATGTATGTATCTTCCAAACAGCTCAAACAAGGTAGAGAAATAAGCAAAAGTTACTTCATCATCTTTCATTCTAAAGTCCACTGACGAGAGAAAACCATGAATTCATAATGTTCACCACAAAATAATTTGCAATGTGACACTTTACTACAATCTCCTTTCACATAGCATTCAAGCAGAAATGCACATCCCTTTTATCAGGGGAATGTGTGCAAACAGTTGTGTCATGTGATATGTAGGAGTGGTAATAATTTTAGTTAAAACTGTTTGAAATTATTCTGTTAAACTTCAAGTTTATCTACCTCATACGTAGTAAAATTGATTCATTGTAGGTATACAGTACAATGGGGTGTATGTGTGTGTGTGTGTGTGTCTGTGTCTGCCTGTGCAGGAATGTGACGAAGCCAGAGGTTGACATCAGGGGCGTCTCCCTTAATTGTTTCTCCACCTAGTTATTTCATCTTTCTTGGTCCTAGTTAGGATCTCTATTGCTGCGATGAAACACCACGACCAAGAAGCAACTTGGGGGAGGCAGGGTTTATTTCACTCACAGATTCATATAACAGTTCCCCATCAAAAGCAGTGAGGGCAGGATCTCAAGCAGGGCAGGAACCTGGAGGCAGGAGCTGATGCAGAGGCCATGGAAGAGTGCTGCTTACTAGCTTGCTCCTCATGGCTTGCTCAGCCTGCTTTCTTATAGAACCCAGGACCAGCAGCCCAGGGATGGCACCACCACAAGGGCTGTCCACGCCACCATGAATCACTAAGAAAATGTCTTACACTCAACCCTGAGGCTTGCTGTCCTGGGTCAGCTACCTATCCAGCAAGCCTCTAGGATCCAGAGCCACGTGTTGCTATCTGTCCAGAGCTGGGTGAGAGGCACCCACCACCACACTCAGCTTTCGCAGGGGTTCTAGGCATCCAAACTGAAGTCTTCATGTTTTACCCACTGAGTCACCACCCCAGTTCCAATTCAATGATATGTGTCAGAACTGTTTGCAGTCCTGTAATCAAAATAACCAGTTACATAGAGAATCTGTTTCATCCTCCTTTCGTGTGTCCATTGGAATCAATTATTAAATGTGTCAGTCAGTGGCTTCTCACTGTGATTTTAATTGGAATCTTGCATGTTTTAAAATATTAGCTGTTAAATAAAAGCTGAATAGATTTAAGGTGTGCATCATGACAGCTGGGCACACACAGAACAGTGATTGCCTCAATGGTATTGATTCACAGCTCTCTCGCTGCCCATCTTGAACATGTCCTCAGAATATATACATTTTGTACCTATGACCAACGCCACATCAGTCCCCACAAGCACTGTTCTTCTGTGCTTCTTTCCTATTGGCCTTTAGGTTTTCTGCCTGAGTGAGGTTGTACGGTATCAGTGTTTATTTGTCTGCCTTATCCTATTTATTGAACAGGATGCATTTCAAGCCTATCTACGCTGTTGCAAAGGACAGGATTATTTTCCTAGTTTGGTGATTTCTTCTCAATGTAGATTTATCTCTGAGTTCCCCTCTGCCCATGGATGGGCACTGAGAAATTTTCTACATATTGTTCTTAATGAATAAAACATGTTGTGGGAATATGGTCAGACCTTCAATTGTTTTGAAGAAGCTTGGTTCAGTGGGTATGGTCGTCTTTGATGGTATGTGACCTGAATAACCTAATAAAAGGCAGGGGTGGGGCAAAGGATATTGTCTGGACAGGAAAGCCAAACTAAATATAGGGAGAAAGAAGAGTGGAGTTGAGGGAGACACAAGCCAACCACCCAAGAAACAAGATGCCAACAGACCGGTAAAAGTCATGGCCATGTGGCAATACATAGATTAATAGAAATTGGTTCATTTATGTATAAGAGCTAGTTAGTAATAAACCTGAACTATAGGCCAAGTAGCTTGTAATTAATATTAAGACTCTGAGTGATTATTTAAAAGTGACTGCAGGACAGGGAGGGACAGAGAAACCTCTGTTTACAAATACTGATATGAACACAGGGCCAGATGGGTCCTCAGGGTCTCAACTTTCAGGTTCAGACCAGGGAGTGGGGTTCCTGCAGCACAAGGCAGGTGAATTTGAACTTTCGGAGCAATCTCTACAGTTTTCTATAACCTAGCCTGAGCCAAGTCTCCTTCCCTCTACATTCCCCAGAACTACCTCTTGTCTCTTCCAATGCAGCCCTCCTCACGGGTGTAGGGGCTTATCTCTCTACAGTTCCGACTTCCATTCATCTGAGGTCAGTGATGCTAAGAACTTCCCTAAAGACTCTTGGCTGGTCTGTCTTCCTTGGGAAATATCAAGGCTTTGGCCTGTTTTTAAAAATTGCATGTTTTGCTATTTTTGTTTTGTTGTTATTTGCTATTGAGTTCTATGAATTCCTCATGCATTTTGGATATTTATCCTTTATCATTTATGAGGTTTACAATGCCAAATCTTTTATTAGATATTTTAAAAATTACATCGATTTATTTGTGTCCTATCTGAAGATTCCTATTAAAGAGCCCTTTCCTTGTTCTCCTTGTGGGGTCTTGAGCGCTCTCATCACACATTTCAGTCTTTCGTTAGCTTCTACTTTGTCTCTCTCGAGTGTAACGTGAAGAATCTGTTCAGCCTTCGGCACACAGGTAGCCGCAGGGAGGCCGCTGTGTCCCTGCTGTGTGTCCCTGTGAAGGCCCAGCTGACCACACCTGCTCAGGCCTGTTTTTGTGCTCTTTATTCTGTCCCGTTTCTCTGTTTCCAACCCAGTTTCAACCTGATTAAGCAGGTTTGTAGCACAGTTAGAAATCAGGAGTGAGATACTTCTAGCTTTATTCTTTCTCAGAAATGACTTGCTATTTTAGCCCTTTTGTAGTGTCTCTTTGGTAAAGTGTGGGTTTAAATCCTTCGATCATTTGTGCTGTGGGGGAGCTCTCTGTTTTTAGATAATATACATTCTACATCTGAATACAAATTCTCAGATGAACATTGAGGATTTTCCTCCCTCCCTACATTCTTGTCAGTTTCTTTCCATACCAAGATATTATTATTTTTTCCTCTTTGGATTTCCTTTCTTATGTCTTATCTAGTAATTAACCTCCCAGCCCAAGATTAACAAGGTTCACTCCTTTAGGTTTTATTCTGGAATATTTAGCTCTGTGGTCCCCTGGGTGTGCCTTCCTGTTTACTTGGCTCTCCAAGAATCACAGCTCAGGGTCTTCCTTTATAGCTGCCTGAGTGTTTCAGCACCCGCTTTGAGAAAAAAGCCTGTCTTTCCTCAACTAATTAGCTCCATGTGCTGGTTAGAAATCGATTGGCATGGGTATGTGGGTCTATTTCGGGCTTATCCCGGATGTTGCACTGCTATAGTACTGTACTGACTTGATGGATGCCCTGTCTCAGGAAGCCTCGCTACTAACTCACATGAGACATTCAACTTCGTTTGCCTTTAAAAAAAAACAAACTTTTGGGGAGGGGTATTCAATGCCCTGAGCATTTTCATGTGAAGCCTAGAATCTATGTCAATTTTCACAGAAATGCCTGTTGGGATTTTGATGAATGTGTATAACTTTCATTTGGATATGAAGAGGATTTCAACATTAGCCGTGTTGAATTTGTCATCCTGAAGAACTCTCAACTGGTCCGTTCTGATCTTTGCTAATTTCTTTCATTGGTTTTCTAAAGCTTTCTCAACCGAAAGCCCCCAAATGACTTGCACCTATTGTCAGTACATTTTTGAATTTGACACAATCACTGATTGTTAGTCAGTATAGAAATATAAAGGATTGGTATATCAACCTTGATGGGGGAGGGACAGTATAATTAGGATGGACGACTTTTGGAATAATGGCCGGGTCTCACTGGGTTGCCATCATATCTACGCCCTGTCCCTGTCACACCCTGAGCATCTTTCTCCCTGGCATCACGAAGCACTTTCGTGAGCTCCCCAGAAAGAGCTTCTGGCAGAGCAGAGCAGAGTTCATCTCCCCCCACCACCCCAGCCCTGAATGAAGCCTTTGCAGCCAGCTTGCCCACCCCGGCGCTGCTTTTCCGCAAGGCTAATGTGTGACGGCTTTTCCTAACTTTCTAACTTTTCTTCTACAAGCCAGATTCACTTCAAATGCAGAAAGGAAAACATTGGTAGAAGAAATTTACCAATGAGAATCAGAAGAAAAAGAACTGCGTTCGCTAAGAAAAGCCCTCCCTGAGGCTAATAATAAACACAAGGATAATAAAAGCAGCCTCACGCAAGCCCAGTCAGGTCATACAAATTTGCTTTTTGTTATATTTATTCATAGTCCCACAGTAGAAATGACCAGATAAAATATGTTACAACCACAAATTACAAAAAAAATATGAAAAGTGCTCAGAGGACAACTGCACCCGGCCCCATCTATTTACCAGTTTCTCACAGAGTCAAGGCAATGCAAGGGGAAGAAAACGCAATTAAACTACATTTTAACCATGTAGAACAAAACAAGCCATTGATTATTCAGTTCATAACCAGATTAATCCATTGTTTAGTCAATAATATAAAAAATCATGAAAGGCACCAATTAGAAATGCATATTCTGTTTCATCTTTAAAATAAAATAAAGCACTAAGAAACTATAGATAGCAAAAGAGCGTGTTACCTACTCCACGTAATCTTGTTCATACTCTCGAAAATCATTTTGTTATTGACTAATTCTGTTCCTAGACATTTTCATAGATGTCCTTAGGGCATTCTGCTACTCCTTCACACACCTTTTTCTATTCCTCTCCACCCTTGTCATGCCCCGTATTCCCTGCAGAACCCCTCCCACATCCATATTGCGTGACTCCCTGATTTTTCTAGGACTCTGTATTACCATCGGGCCAGACCTGTCCACTGGAGCCTGGGTGAGCTCACTATTTGGTACACCACTGAGGGCAAGGACTGGTCCTCCTCCACATTCCATGAGTTGTTAATTGTTCAGGATTGGTTAGGGCCCCATGATCCCTTCCTCCATCCTGATGGGCTGCTGATGCCCCAACCTTGTTTGTGTTTTGCTGTCCATATATTTGAAAGATATAACACAACGCTAAGGTAGACTGAATCGGTTACTGTCAGAGCCACCAGTCTTGACTGTCACCACACTTCCATCCTCTCAGGAAACCCTTTATCCATGCGAAGTCCATTCCGTTGGCCTCTCTCTCCAGTCATGCTGACTGTCAGGATGCTTTTTGCTTTTTCTATTCAGGGTCATTCATGCACGTTTGTATGTTGCTGAGAACCAATGCATTTAAAGAGAAAATGGTGACCACATTATGAGTCCAAAGGACACTTGTCTCCCAGTAAACTAATTAAAGCAATCTGCCTCTTATCAGATACAGATTAATTTTTATTAATATTTCAGACCTTGAATGCAATGGCAATTTTCACTCTGCCACACCCAACATTTTTAAGCATTACCTTTTTTGTTTTGATAGCGTGGGTTTCTTGCATTTATGTTTAGGAGAAAAATAAGTATATTTGCATTTACTACTTCAGGACAGTCAACCATTATGATAATCACTGGAAAGCGCACATTAAGTTTAGCTGAAACCTAGAAGAATGATTACTACACTATCTTTGCTATCAGAGCGACTGGCATATAACGGTTCAATTCTGCAGTGATGTCTTCTGAGGCCACACTAATTTCTTTAGTAATGCTGAACTCATCCTTGGCAACTGACTCTTTTTTGGTAAATGTGCTGACAAAGAGCTGCAATATTTACAACACTCTGGGTTGAGAGCCAGACACTTCTGTCTATGCAATGGTGGGGGAGGAGAGGCGGAAGCAGCTGGCCTCCAGAGGACCGTCCAGCTACTGCAACCCAATAAGATGAAAGCACTTACAGCTTATTGGAGAGATGTGGGAGGTCGTGAAGGATCTCATCATACAGCTCCTCCTGTACTAAGCTAGGGACAGATGGAGACTCTTTCATCTTTTCTTCCCAGGCAATTTCAGCTTTCAGCAGCATTTCCTCAATAAACTCAGAGGCAGCAACATCTACAAGACACAGCGAGGATGTCAGACACGGGCAGTGACATCTAGAGATACAGTGAGGACCTTAGACATAGGCAGTGACATTTAAGACACAGTGAGAACACCAGACATGGGCAGTGACATCTAGAGACACCGTGAGGACCTCAGACACAGGCAGTGACATCTAGAGACACAGTGAGGATGTCAGACATGGGCAGTGGGGAGCAGAGCAGCATTTCCTCTCAGTTGATGTGAGATTTCCCTCTGTTTGCTGTGAATACCATTAATGAATAAAGAAACTGCTTTGGCTCTATAGCAGGGCAGAAGTTAGGTAGGTGGGGGAAACTAAACTGAATGCTGGGAGAAAGAAGGGAGGAGCAAGGGAAATACCATGTAGCCCTGCCAGAGACAGACACAGGTTGGAATCATACTGGTAAGCCACAGCCACGTGGCAATATACAGATTACTAGAAATGGGTTAAATTAAGATGTAAGAGTTAGCCAATAAGAAGTTAGAGCTAATGGGCCAAGCAGTGATTTAATTAATATAGTTTCTGTGTGTTTATTTCAGGCTGAGCAGCCAGAAACCAACAAGTGACCTCCTCCAACATTTGCAGAAGTGCGTGAACTGAGGATGGATCGAATAACACACCAAGTTGATCAAGAGACAGCAAAAGTTTAGGATTGAGAAAAAAATCTCAGCCCTGATATTGTTCAAGACTGTCCTGTCACCTGTTAGGGATGCATTTAATTACACATGAAATTATTAAATATAAAGAGACTATACAGAGGATGGTGATGGGTAAATGGAGGGTCACAGGGAAGCTGAGCTCAAAAGGATATGTGTGCACACTCGTCTGGGAGTGGAGACAAACTCTAGCTACCCCCTGTGTTTCCGGAAGCTTGTCATGACCTTTTCAGTTTTTGTTGGAAGTGTAGATCATGGTGGGTCTTAGTCAGGGTCCCCTACATACCCTTGGGCTGCAGTACAGATATCCATCATTCAAATGTACAATAATTACCAGTGAGACCCGGTGATCTTGGAGAAGGGTTTGCAGTCACACCAGCTGAGAGCCCAGCAGAGGCAGCTGCTCCTCCATCCTCACCAAGCCTGGTGCCATCACTGTCTATACATTTGAGGCAGGTGGCTTTATGGGCTCGTCAAAGTTACTTAGCCAATGGGGGATGATGTGACTGACAGTTTTCTGTCATGACTGGCCTAGGATCAAAGAGTAGGTGTGGGAAGGGAGAAGAGACCTTGGCCGCCTCTTTTGGAAAATGCATTTCTAGTGCACCTATAAACTAAAGTGCAGACTACCATGGGCATTGTTTACTGTGCCTTTCCCAAATTCAAGCCATGGGAAAATGCAAAGAATGTACCATGGCATTCACGGTGGCTTTCACAGCCGCTGCAAGAGTGCCCCATTGGCATCTTCTATGTGGCATTTTATTTACCTGGCTGATTCTTTTTCCAGATGGGTCAAGCGCATTAAGTAAAGGACACTTTCAATTAATGACCACACATTTATTGAGAGTCTACGGTGAGCCCAGTGCTGTGTCTCATTGCAAAGATTCTATAAACAAGGAACTGGG